>CM047507.1:2347500-2411962 GCA_026122265.1 Ammodytes dubius
ACTGCCAAAGCCAGACCAAACTACAGCAAGTAGGCTAGTATAGGCTACGTTTAACATTGTAATAGGTACCCTGCAAGAAAGATAGCCAGTCACAACACTCCCGTGCCATGTGTTTGTATTTGCCAACAGCAGCCTGACTTACAAAAAAAAAAAAAAAAAGTAATCAATTTTTCATTGATTCCGTAATAATAATTTGCGCGCGTCTGCGCGGCACTGTCGGTCTACCCCTCGTGTGCGCATGTATTTACAACCTCTCATCCCATCAGCTGATCTGGGTGTCTGCATGTTTGTTTCTGCGCGCGGCGCGATGCGCGTGTGCATTCAGTGCGCACTTGTTAAACACGGAAGCTAATGAGCAGAAGCATGTCTAGCAAGCAAACGCTGAACTAGTGGCGAAAATAAAACCAGCGCCTGCTCTATGGAGATATTAAGGACTCAGTAACAGGGACGTTGAACAGGAAAAAGTGCTGAGCAAAACTTAGAAAGTTAAAATCGCTACGTCGCGGTGGCAACACAACCAATCAGTATCAACAGCAGAGACAGCGCAGAGAAAAACGGCATGCACTCGTTTCAGTAAGGGGCACTTTACACGGTGAAAACGTGAGTTTTCCCGTTTTTGGTTTAAAAAAAAAAAAACCCGTTCAGACACAATTTATCTGACATCTTCACCCGTACACAAAGTTTTCAGAGGAAACGGGCCGAAATCGCTGAAGTAGCAGCCATGCCAAGCCAATAGTCAGCGGTGACACAGCCTAGTAGATAGCTCTTCCGGTACAATTTGATGCATAAAACCTTACTGTAACCAAAAATTAATGCCACTAACGTTCATAAAGCGGTTGGTGTAAGCTTGGGGTTACAAATATTGTAAAAGACAAGCTTATTTCACCGCATTGAACTCGGAAAAACAGCAGACTTGCTGATAGTGAAGGGGCTTCGTGAGCGGATACCTTCCTGTTAGGTGTACCTCAAAATAAAAGTCAACTCACGTGTGTCCAGCGAAATGCTATGAATGTTTAGCCAGTGAAATGCTTTTACTGTGAAGCCGTAGCCTTAATGCTCCTTTTGTTGAACAGTAGCCTAACTTAACCGCTGCACGCTGATAGTGTTTTTTTAATGTAGAGAGAGCCGTGTCCCTGGCATATAGAAGTGACACACGTTTATTTAGCTAGAAAAACAGGCAGAGCACAACTCTTTCCCTATTTGCTTGTAGGAGCGATTGGTGGCACGATAACAAATTCATCAGCAACAGCACAACGTCCATGAGCACAATGAATACAGCTCGGTGATCCGCCATTGTTGTTGTTGTTTTCCAACTGGCGCACATGGACCTACAAAGACGGCGCATGCCTATTTATATCCAAACGCAATGCGCATGTGTGAGGGTGGAGACGTGACGTCAGCGTTATCAGGGGAAATGGTTTCGGTGTTTACAGGAAACCAAAACCGTTAAGTTTTCCAAAAAATCCTCCCTCGGAGGTGATCTCAAAAATCTGCGGTTCATGCCTGCGTTTGCGTTTGCGTTTGCTGTTTTCCTGTAAATGATATAGTGCAACCGCAGAAAATTTTCTGCGTATGCACCGTTTTGCGTGGCCGTGTAAAGTGCCCCTAAGTTTACAGAAGTGCCACACTGCTACTGCCTTTGACATTCTCAGAAAAGCATTAATTTATTTTCAAGGGACATATTAATGTAGCCTATTTATTGTTTTAACTGTTAAGTTATCTTGAAAACAGCAGGCTATTGTAGGCCTACAAGCTTTATTTTTTTTGTATTTTCAATGCTACTTTATTTTTATGTTTTAAATTGAGAAATAGGCTAGATGAAATATAATTTGCCTTATGTAGCACACATGTTGATAGGCTAATCATGATGTGTAGCCTATGTTAATTAATTAATTTTCAACAAGGCTATTTGCCTAAAAAAAATTAAAATCAGTAGGCTAGCTTCAAGGTTAGGTGATTCAGATTATTCCAGAAATGAGTCCTAGACAGGACCTGTCTATATTAGATCTTAGTGTTTATTGTTTTTTATTGAAATCCTCGTGTTTTTCTTCAATAGTTTACATGGCTTGTGTCTCCAAATTATTACAGGAAATAGTTATAGGCAGGACATATGACAGTTGTTTACAGAGCACAAAATTAATCAGATTTCGCCTCTCAAAGTGCACCAGATTGATGCATTTAACTTTAAAAAGATAACGTTTTCTTCTGCAGGGGCATGCCCCAGACCCCTCTAGAAGGTCCATTCTCACCCAGCAGGATCTAAAAATCCTGTGATAAACACCACATGTACAAACGTACTGAATGTGAAAGCATAACCCTATGCCCTCATTCTTAACGGGCTGTCAAAAGAGGCTCATTCCAAATGGGGTTTGTTTTGGTCAATTTCTTCTTGAAATTTGATATGCACGCGGCGCGCATACTCTTCATCAGCTCTTACCACCGGGCCTAAAAAAAATTCTAGGGGAAACACTGCCGTTTATTCCCGTTAATTCCCATAAATTCCCGTTAATTCCCATGGAAAGTTTCCAACTTTGAAAATTCCCGGAATTTTGCAACCCTAGTCCAGACCCATTACATTTAACTCATTGGTTTGTGTAAGACATTTCCCAAGCAACATGCTGTAATCATTGTATTTACATCCATTCAGTTAGTTGAGTATCTTCATTGGGTTGAACCAGTTGGCAGTGTGGAGAAATGTCTGCTTGTGTGCAAAAGAATTAGGAACGCACCGAAATAAATTCTTGGCCGAAACCGAATAAAAAGAAACAGTTGGCCGAAAGGCCGAAACTGAATACCGAAAGAGGCTTTTGCAGTTTTGTTTATTTATTTAGCCAATTCTTTCAACATTGCATACATGAACTCCCAAATGTTCTCCTCAAACATAGCCTACAACTACAGTGTGTTCCAAATTATTATGCAAATGATATTTTTCTCAGATATTCCTAAATAGTCGATGCAAATGACAGTCAGTATAATTTTCAAGTCATCAACTGTTAGAGTATGATTCAAATTGTATTGAACAAACCTCCCAATGATAACAGTATTTTTTTCAAAAATAAAAAACTCAAAATGCACCGTTCCAAATTATTATGCACAACAGAGTTGTAAAACATTGTATAGGTTGTAAAGAACTAAAAATTGTCATTTGTTGAATTTGCAGAATGTGGAGGTCACATTTAGTGAAATCAAAAGCTATTTCAATCAAAAACATCTTAACAGGCCAAGGTACGTGTTAACATAGGACCCCTTCTTTGATATCACCTTCACAATTCTTGCATCCATTGAACTTGTGAGTTTTTGGAGAGTTTCTGCTTGAATACAGTCCCCTCCAATAGTATTGGAACAGTGAGGCCAATTCCTTTATGTTTGCTGTAGACTGGAAACATTTGGGTTTGACACCAAAATATGAATATGAGACAATAGATCAACATTTCAGCTTTCATTTCCAGGTATTAACATCTGGATCTGATACACAACTGTGAAGAAAGCATTGTTTGTAAAGGAACACCACATTTAGGTGAGCAAAAGTATTGGAACAGATAGACTTAAAATTAATTTAAGTGAATAAGACTTAATGTTTTGTTGTAAATCCTTTGCTTGCAATAACTGCATCAAGCCTGTGACCCATTGACATCCCAAAACTTTTGCATTCTTCTTTTGTGATGTTTTTCCAGGCTTTCACCGCAGCCTCATTCAGTTGCTGTTTATTTTGGGGGGTTACTCCCTTCGGTCTCCTCTTTAGCAGGTAAAATGCATGCTCTAAAGGGTTTAAGTCTGGAGATTGACTTGGCCAGTCTAAAACTTTCTATTTCTTGCCCCTGATGAACTCCTTTGTTGTTTTTGCAGTTTATTGGATCATTATCTTGCTGCATGATGAAGGATCTTCCAATCAGTTTGGTTGCACCTTTCTTTAAATTGGCAGACAAAATGTTTGTGTAGACTTCTGAGTTAATTTTGCTGTTGCCATCATGTGTTACTGTGTTGTTGTCAAGATGAACCTTTACCAAAGTGATGGAAAGGCTAAAGTTTAGAGAAAGAAAGAATCTGCTCATGATCCCAAACATACAAGCTCATCTGTGAAACACGGTGGAGGCAATGTCATGGCTCTGGCTTGCATGGCTTCTTCTCAGATGGGCTCATTAATCTTCATTGATGATGTAACACATGATGGCAACAGCAAAATGAACTCAGAAGTTTACAGAAACATTTTGTCTGCCAATTTAAAGAAAGATGCAACCAAACTGATTGGAAGATCCTTCATTGTGCAGCAAGATAATGACCCAAAACACACTGCAAAAACAAAAAAAGGAGTTAATCAGGGGCAAGAAATGGAAGGTTTCAGACTGGCCAAGTCTATCTCCAGAGTTAAACCCTATGGATAATTCATTTTACCTGCTAAAGAGGAGACTGAAGAGAGTAAACAAACAACAACTGAAAGAGGCTGCAGTGAAAGCCTGGAAAAGCATCACAAAAGAAGAATGCAAACGTTTTGTGATGTCAATGGGTCACAGGCTTGATGCAGTTATTGCACGGGAAGGATTTGCAACAAAACATTAAGTCTTATTCACTTTAATTTATTTTAAGTCTATCTGTTCCAATACTTTTGCTCACCTAAAAATGTGGTGTTCCTTTACAAATAATGCTTTCTCCACAGTTGTGTATCAGATCCAGATGTAAATAACTGGAAATGAAAGCTGAAATGTTGATTTATTGTCTCATATTCATATTTTGGTGTCAAACCCAAATGTTTCCAGTCTACAGCAAAAATAAAGGAATTGGCCTCAATGTTCCAATACTTTTGTAGGGGACTGTATATTTGCAGGATGCCAGAATAGCCTCCCGTAACAGCTGTTTTGTTGTGAACTGCCTCCCAAACTCATAGATGTTTTGCCTGAGGATGCTCCAAAGGTTCTCAATAGGGTTGAGGTCAGGGGAAGATTGGGGCCATACCATGAGTTTATCTCCTTTTATGCCCATAGCAGCCAATGACACAGAGGTATTCTTTGCTGCATGAGATGGTGCATTGTCATGCATGAAGATGATTTTATTACGGAAGGCACGGTTCTTCTTTTTGTACCACGGAAGAAAGTGGTGAGTCAGAAACTCTACATACTTTGCAGAGGTCATTTTAACACCGTCAGGGACCCTAAAGGGGCCTACCAGCTCTCTCCCCATGATTCCGGCCCAAAACATGACTCCGCCACCTCCTGTCTGCCGTCGCAGCCTTGTTGGGACATGGTGGCCATTCACCAACGATCCACTACTCCATCCATCTGGACCATCCAGGGCTGCACAGCACTCATCAGTAAACAAGACTGTTTGAAAATTAGTCTTCATGTATTTCTGAGCCCAGTGCAACCGTTTCTGCGCGTGAGCATTGTTTAGGGGTGGTCGAATAATAGGTTTATGCACAGCTGCAAACCTCTGGAAGATCCTGCACCTTGAGGTCTGATTCACGGGACTCCAGCGGCACCAGCGGCTTCAAATACCTGTCTGCTGCTTTGTGATGGCATTTTAGCAGCTGCTCTCCTAATCCGATGAATTTGTCTGGCAGAAATCTTCCTCATTATGCCTTTATCTCCACGAACCCGTCTGTGCTCTGAATCAGCCACAAATCTCTTCACAGTATGATGATCACGCTTCAGTTTCTTTGAAATATCTAATGTTTTCATACCTTATCCAAGGTATTGCACTATTTGATGCTTTTCGGCAGCAGAGAGATCCTTTTTCTTTCCCATAGTGCTTGAAACATGTGGCCTGCTTAATAATGTGGAACACAGGTTGAGTTGCTCTAAAAAAAAAAAAGTGCACCACAGCTCCCACCGTAATGTTAAGACTTCAGAATTTGCATCAAAGCCCTAATGATCATAACAATGAGAGGCTTTAAACGATGTCCATGCTTAGGAGGTGATAATAACTTTTTCGGCAGTAGACTGAAACTAACGGGGGGAGGCGGCTCACTGGACATATTCTTTAGTCGCGCAGTCAGTTTGCCGACATGGCTCTGTGTACTCAGGCTCGAGAAATGCAATCAGATCGTAGGAGCCTTTCCAGTTTATCCAGTTTGAAAAAATGCTCCCACACTGGACTCTGACATTTTCATGCACGCACCTTACAGACTGCTCCTGCTGCGTGCTCACGAAGGGACGTGGACTCGCATACACGGTTACGTCTCTCTTTACTTCCATTTCCTGGTTTACAAGCGCGCAGCTCTTTTAAATAAATATTTCCCTAGTGTCATTTAGTTCATCAATATTCGGTCATTTTGTTCGGCCTTTTAACTGTTTCGGGCCAAAACCGAAAATGACTTATTCTGCCATTTTCGGCCGAACATTGTCGGTGGCCGAATGTTCGGTGCATCCCTAAAAAGAATATGAACACCAGCGGCTTTATCATCACAATAGCACTGCTCTAGGGGCGCTGTACTATGGCTGACCCTGTGTGAGGACCCCCTCTGGAGTGTGCTGTCTTGAGAGGGGAGATGCAAAAAGACACATTTCAATGTGCCTTGTGTTAATTGACAAATGTATGGTACTTATGTGTGTGTGATAGGGCCGATCCGATCCAGTATCAGTATCGGGTCCGATATGGCTGCATGACGCATAGGATATCAGACTGACCCTTTTTTTTTTTTTTTTTTAAATGTAAATTATATAATGTTTTGCTAAACTAAACCTCCCGAAGCTTTCGGAGGAGAACATGAGGAATCTGGAGCGACCAATAACTCTTGAGGAACTAAATAAAACAATCAAACTGTTACCAAGTGAGAAGACCCCGGGTGTGGACGGAATTCCTAGTGAATTTTATAAGAAGTTTGTAGAGGAACTTAGTCCTGAAATTGTCACTACTTCAGCCACAGTTTAGTTTTTCACTTGTCTGTTCCCATTCTAACTCTCTTGTCATTTCAGACCCGGCCACTCCCCCCTGCTCTGCACTCCCTGTTGATTATTTTCACCTGGCCTAACCATACTCACCTGCTTCCCATCAGCTATTAGCCCCACAGTATATATACCGGTTCATTCCCTCAGTTCCCTGCCAGATTGTCTATCGTGTTACATAGCTCTCCAGCCTATTCTGCATTCTTGCCTGTTTACCTGCCTGCCTGCCCGCCCGCTTGCGTTTTGACCCACCCTTCTGACCTTGGACTACCCTGTTGCCTGCCCCTACTGGATTTGTTTACCTTGATACCTACTACCTGGTTTGAACAGCTCTTCATTAAAACTTTGTTGCTGTACTTGAACTGTTGTCTTGTCGTGCTATTGGGTTCTTGCCTGCCATTTTGTGTCAACCTGACAGTACAATCTGGCCAAAAGATGAACCCAGCCGACACAAAGGCTATTAAGCAAGAAGTGGCAGCACAGGGTGCCGCCCTACACCAGCATTTGAGACAGTTCACCGCTATGGAAGTGGCTTTCCAGGAAGCTTCGGAACGCCACAATCAGCATTTTGAGGCGCTGAGCGGCCAGCTCCAGCAGCTCACGCTGGCCAGTCAGACCCCAGCGGTTCAACCACCCACCAGCCCTCCTGTTCCTGCTGTCTCCCGTCCAGAGCCCCGCTTAAGTGCTCTAGAGCGCTTTTCTGGAGCTCCAGATACCTGTCGCTCCTTTCTGACTCTGTGCTCATTGACTTTTGAACTACAACCCCTCACATATCCCACGGAAAGGTCGAGAGTGGCTTTCATGATCACCCAGCTTACTGGGCGGGCCCGGAACTGGGGTGCCGCCGAGTGGGAGAAGCAGTCGGCTCTCTGTTCTTCTGTGGCTGTCTTCTCTGAGGGTCTTCGGAAGGTGTTTGATCATGCCACCCCTGGTCGAGAGGCTGCTCGGGGTCTGTTTAACCTGGCTCAGGGGAGCCGGAGAGTGACTGATTATTCCATCGAGTTCCGGACTATCGCTGCAGAGAGTGACTGGAACTCTCCTCCCTGGCTGACGCCTTTTACAACGGACTTTCTGATGCCATCAAGGACCAGCTGGCGGCCCGGGACCCTCCAGGAGATTTGGACGTTCTCATCGCCACCGCTATCCGCATCGATGGTCGTATCCAGGAGAGGAGACGAGAGAAGGTACTGACCAGCACTTCCCGTAGCCTTCCACGTCCTCCAGCTTCACCTTCCACTTCAATGTGTTTTCCTACCGCCGCTGCCTCTAGTGACCCAGTTGAACCCATGCAGCTTGGCAGGACCAGGCTGTCAGTTGCTGAACGACAACGGCGCCAAAGGGAGAACTGTTGCATGTACTGTGGGGAGGGAGGCCATTACGTGTCATCCTGTCCAGTAAAAGACAGGGCTCACCAGGAATCCAGAGGGCGCTGGTGAGCCGCACTACTTCATGCCCAGCTCAACTGTAATGGACTATCCCATACTGTCGCTGTCCTCATTGACTCTGGAGCTGACACTAACCTTCTGGATCGGGGCCTTGCCATGCAGCTGGGTATTAACCAGGAACCCTTGGCCGAGCCTATTGAGGCTACTGCTCTCGATGGGCGTCTCCTCTGCACTGTAACCCATCGCACAGTTCCTATTCATCTGGGCATATCAGGTAACCACACTGAATCACTAACCTTTCACCTGATTAATGCACCTCAGCAGCCAGTTGTCTTGGGGTATCCTTGGTTAATTACACATAATCCACACATTGACTGGAGAACTGGTTCCATTCTACAATGGAGTGATCAATGTCTTGCGGTCTGTCTGAAATCTGCCTTGTTACCTGCCTGCAACACCCCTTCTTCTAATGAGTTCCCAGATCTCTCAGGTGTCCCGTCGGAGTACTACGACTTAAAGGAGGTGTTTAACAAGGTACGGGCCACCTCTCTCCCCCCACACCGCCCGTATGATTGTGCCATTGACCTCCTCCCTGGCTCATCCCCGCCCAGGGGGAGACTCTACTCTCTGTCAGCCCCTGAAACCAGGACCATGGAGGAATACATAAACAACTCACTGGCAGCAGGCCTCATCCGTCCCTCTTCATCGCCTGCTGGAGCAGGGTTTTTCTTCGTGGGTAAGAAGGACAAATCCCTCCGGCCCTGCATCGATTACCGCGGTCTGAATGATGTCACCATTAAGAACAGGTACCCCCTCCCACTCATTTCTTCTGCATTTGAACTTTTGCAAGGGGCCTCTGTGTTTACCAAGCTTGATCTCAGGAATGCCTATCACCTAGTTCGCATTCGGGAGGGGGATGAGTGGAAGACGGCGTTCAATACCCCTAGGGGCCACTACGAGTACCTGGTAATGCCTTTCGTACTCACAAATGCTCCTGCAGTATTCCAAGCCTTAGTGAATGATGTGCTCCGGGATTTTCTCAATGTATTTGTGTTTGTATATCTTGATGACATCCTTATCTTCTCCAAGTCCGAACAGGACCATGTGCAGCATGTCCGCAGGGTTCTCCAGAGACTCCTAGAGAACCAGCTGTTTGTGAAGGTCGAGAAGTCCGAGTTCCATGTCACTGAGGTGTCGTTCCTGGGATACATAATTTCAGTCGGAAGTATTCACATGGATCCCACCAAGATTAAAGCGGTGGTGGATTGGCCGGTCCCCACCACTCGAAAGAAGCTTCAACAATTCCTGGGGTTTGCCAATTTCTATCGTAGGTTTATCCGCAACTATAGTTCTGTAGCAGCTCCCCTGACAGCCCTCACCTCCCAAAAGGTAGCCTTCCAATGGTCCCCTGCTGCAGGAAGGGTGTTCAGCGAGTTAAGGTCACGGTTCTCTTCTGCTCCCATCCTCATCCTACCAGATCCAGAACGCCAGTTTGTCGTAGAGGTGGATGCGTCAGACTCCGGGGTGGGGGCAGTCCTGTCTCAGCGGTCAGGTAAAGACCAAAAGTTACATCCATGTGCCTTTTTCTCCCGCAAATTGTCTCCAGCAGAGAGAAATTATGACGTTGGAAACCGGGAGCTATTGGCGGTTAAGATGGCTCTCGAGGAGTGGAGGCACTGGTTGGAGGGGGCGAATCATCCGTTTGTGGTGTGGACGGACCACAAAAACCTGGAGTACATCCGGTCAGCCAAACGGTTGAACTCCCGTCAGGCCAGGTGGGCGTTGTTCTTTAATCGTTTTGATTTTACCCTGTCTTATCGCCCAGGTTCAAGGAACGTCAAACCAGATGCCCTGTCCCGTCAGTTCCAATCCGAACATGTTCCCACACATCCTGAGAGCATCCTCCCCACTAAGATGGTCATCGGCGCAGTTACCTGGGACATTGTGGACAAGGTAAAACAATCTCAGGCCGACCACCCGGGCCCCAGTGCTTGCCCTGATAATCGTCTGTATGTGCCTGTGAATCTCCGCTCTCAGGTCCTCCAGTGGGGACATTCTTCTCGCCTTGCCTGTCATCCAGGGGTTAGGCGCACTCTAGCCCTGCTGAAGCAACGGTTCTGGTGGGCTACCATGGAAAAGGACGCCAAGGAGTTCATCGCTGCTTGCTGTGTTTGCTCTCAGCACAAGATCGCTCGCCATGCCCCTGCCGGCCTTCTTCAGCCACTGCCTATTCCTCGTCGTCCGTGGTCCCACATCTCAATCGACTTCGTCACCGGACTGCCTCCCTCCGAGGGTAACACCACTATTCTTACTATTGTGGACAGATTTTCTAAATCTGCTCAGTTTGTTCCATTGCCCAAGTTACCATCTGCCAAGGAAACAGCTGAAATTATGTTGCATCATGTTTTCCGTCTGCACGGCCTTCCCTGTGACATTGTCTCCAACCGGGGGCCGCAGTTCACTTCTCGTTTCTGGACAGAGTTTTGCCAGCTGTTGGGGGCCACGGTCAGCTTATCCTCGGGTTTCCATCCTCAATCCAACGGCCAGACTGAGCGGATGAACCAGGAGATGGAGACTGCCTTGCGCTGCATCACATCCCAGAACCTGTCCTCCTGGTCCAAGCAGCTCCTATGGGTGGAGTATGCTCACAATACACTTCCAAGCTCAGCAACAGGCCTTTCCCCCTTCCAGTGCTCTCGAGGATATCAACCTCCATTGTTCCCTGAGCAGGAGCGAGAGGCCAGTGTCCCGTCTGTCCAGGCGTTCGTCCAGCAATGTCGGCGCACCTGGGTGCGGGCCCGTGCTGCTCTCCTGCGCTCGTCCGACCGATACCAGAGATATGCCAACCGCCGTCGGACCCCTGCACCCGGTTACACTCCGGGTCAGAAGGTTTGGTTGTCTACCACTCCGGGTGGAGTCCAGGAAGTTGACTCCCAGGTTTGTGGGTCCGTTCTCCATCAGTAAAGTCATCAATCCTGCTGCAGTCCGTCTCCGTCTTCCTCGCTCCATGAGGATCCATCCCACCTTCCATGTATCCAAGATCAAACCCGTTAAAGAGTCCCAGCTCCAGCCCTCCTCCAGACCCCCGCCGCCCCCCCAGCTCATTGATGGGGGGCCTGCCTACTCGGTTCATCGTCTCATCAGGTCGCGAAGACGGGGAAGGGGTTTCCAATACTTGGTTGATTGGGAGGGTTATGGCCCTGAGGAGCGCTCGTGGGTTCCGGCTCGCCACATCTTGGACCCCGACCTCATCACTACATTCCATAGGGACCATCCTGATCAGCCTGGTGGGACGTCAGGAGCCGTCCCTAGAAGGGGGGGTTCTGTCACTACTTCAGCCACAGTTTAGTTTTTCACTTGTCTGTTCCCATTCTAACTCTCTTGTCATTTCAGACCCGGCCACTCCCCCCTGCGCTGCACTCCCTGTTGATTACTTTCACCTGGCCTAACCATACTCACCTGCTTCCCATCAGCTATTAGCCCCACAGTATATATACCGGTTCATTCCCTCAGTTCCCTGCCAGATTGTCTATCGTGTTACATAGCTCTCCAGCCTATTCTGCATTCTTGCCTGTTTACCTGCCTGCCTGCCCGCCCGCTTGCGTTTTGACCCACCCTTCTGACCTTGGACTACCCTGTTGCCTGCCCCTACTGGATTTGTTTGCCTTGATACCTACTACCTGGTTTGAACAGCTCTTCATTAAAACTTTGTTGCTGTACTTGAACTGTTGTCTTGTCGTGCTATTGGGTTCTTGCCTGCCATTTTGTGTCAACCTGACAGAAATTCTAAAAACATTCAATGCAACTATAGATACAGGGAAACTCCCGACCTCAATGACCGAGTCAATAATTAGTCTTATATTTAAAAAAGGGAAAGACCCCCTAGAATGTGGAAGTTATCGACCCATTAGCCTTCTGTGTTGTGATGGCAAGCTCTTTACAAAGATTTTTGCATTGAGAGTCAATAATGTGATAAGAACAATTATACACCCAGACCAGTTTGGGTTTGTGAAGGGAAGGACCTCCTCTGACAATCTCAGGCGCCTTTTATGCCTCATTTCCACCGAGTAGAGCGGGTCGGATCGGAGCGGCTCAGAGCGGGACAGCTCACTTTTAAGAATCTCGATGTGATATAACACACATTAATATTAGAACTTAGCTATTCAAAAGTTGAGTTCTGATGTTCTACTGCATTCAAACAGTTGAAAGAAGTTCAGATAAACCTTTATGCATCTGTGTATATTTGTTGCTCTTTTAAATTAGAACCTTCCTAATCCTAACCTTGCACATAACATCACCACCAACAAAGAAATGTTTAATAATGATGATATGGGACAGGATCGCTATCGTCCGATATACAAAACCCAGATATCGGAATTGGATATTTCAGAAAATTGGTGGATTGGTGCCTTTTCATGTAGTGCCCCTAATTCATGGAATGCTCTTCCTACTTTTGGTTTATTAAAATCTATGATTTCTGAATTTTACACATCTGACTGTAACTGTTTTAGCTGTATTCATTGGTCATTTAGTATTTCATCTTATTTTATTCTTTCTCTTTCTCTTTTTTGCATTTTATATTTTATTTAAATTAATATTAATCTTTATCCTATTTTATATCCATTATATGTTATCCTTGTGATTGTGTTTATTGGTGTATGCATCGTCTGCTCTGTAAATGAGGGAAATCTCAGTGTCTTTCGAGTGAAAATAAAGGTTATTGATTGATTTAATTGATCTTGTGTTGTAAGCACAGGCAGGTGTTATTAAAAGTCTCCCTATTATTACACTTTTCGGTTTCATTATACACCATAATATAATATGGTCGTTAGTGGTCCCTAATACGCTTTTTCTTTAATTGTTTGCTGAAAAAAAATTCAGATAATTTATTGGTACTATGCTGAGTTCAGTAATCTCACAATGGGCCTATTTTTTTTAAAAAGAGCTGCAGCTCCCCTCGTAAATGTACAATCTTTGAGCTCCCACGCCCCCTGTCCGGAAGCGAAGCCAGATACGCCTCGCCCTCTGTCTGTCAGGGCCGTGGACCAATAAAAATAGGGTGTGGGCTGCACATGGAAGCTTCGGCTTTCCAGTTTGTGAGGTCAGAAAAGGGGGAATTCTGACTGGAGTATATTGGGGGGAGGGTGGGGGTTTCAGAAAGGGGGCGAGTGAGAAAAGGAGAGATTGTTATTTTTTTAAAATATTTTGGCAGTCTCTAGGCACACCGTGCACAATGGATATGTTAGAACACATTTAAAAAGTGCATTTAGCATAATATGGGACCTTTAATATAATGGGGAAAAATGCATTTATACAGTGGCTTTTATCCAAACTGCTGTCGAGTTAGTGTCAAATAGACAAAAACACTCAATACACTGATTAGCGGTGAGCTACAATGAATGCAATGGATTGATCTTGGAGCAATAATGATGTTCAGTGTTTGGCTCAAGGAAGATTCTTGCAGTGATATGTGTTGGGTACTACTTCATAGTGGTACTTAATGAGATCCCCATAAGTAATAAATTAACGTGTGTGGGTAGATTGCTTTAGGTAAGGGTAGACTTAGGTAAGGTTAGCAGAAGTGGTTATGGTTTGGGTCAAGTGTCAGGAATATCCTCCAAAGTGATGACACATCTGTGTGTGTGTGTGTGTGTGTGTGTGTGTGTGTGTGTGTGTGTGTGTCTGTGTGTCTGTGTGTCTGTGTGTCGTGTCTGTGTGTTGTCTGTGTATCCTACACAGAGAGCAGCAGTAATGCCACACCCCAGAATGATGCTGGTGGTGACAGGAGATGATTTTGGCTACTGCCCCAGGAGGAACCAGGGGATTGTGGACTGCTTCCAGGCTGGAGGCATTTCTAATGTGTCACTGCTGGTTAACGCCTCTGCTGCCAAAGATGCAGCCAATCTGGCTAAAAGGTAAGTATAATGTAGGTTAAAACACGTCTCCTGGACACTTGAAAGCCTGGTAAAGGTTTTGGAGGGATGTTGCATTAAAAAACATAATTTTTATTATTATTATTTTTCATCTTTTTAATTTAAAAATATTTCTGAAGGGATTATTGAAGTGGCAGTGATGACTTAAACATATGGCATTAGTTGAATCTATTATCAATGTATTCTTCTTCTTCTTATACTGTTCAGTGTAAGAGAATTTCATCCAACATGACTTGACCTGATGTGACATCTCCTTTCAGGCATAACATCCCCATTGGCCTCCATGCTAACCTGTCAGAGGGCCGCCCAGTGTGTGAGAGCCTCCAGCAGGCCTCCACACTCATCAACCAGCGGGGATTCTTCCATGGGAAGATGGGTCTGCGTCAGGCGCTGGACAGAGGCCAGCTCAGCATCAAGGAGGTACACTAGTCATGTAGTATGCATGCATGACCTGCTAGAGTTTGAATTCACATCATTCATCCACACTACAATGAGAGGGGCGATACACTGGACATGTACACCTGGAAATCCAATGGAAATGCTTTCTCTTGCAGTCTGTCCAAAAAGGAAAACACAAGTAAAGTTAAAAAACTATTTGAGCCAATAACATGCAAAAGAGTCAAACTGTTAGTGACAATCCAAGCACACCTAATGCTGGGCTTACACTACACGACTTTTCACGCGATTTGACAGTCGCAGACAATCTTTCAATGTCGGACTGAAATCACGGGAGTCTTGCTGGAGTTGTGGCGCGTGCCCATAATCTCAGTCGTTTGGTGTATGGTGGTCTTCCGACCCGATTTCAGCCAGTCTTCTCCCCGTCTTGACGTTCCGACATTATCAAACAGGTTTGATATTATCGCTAGTCTTAAGGGGTTGGCTCAAGCGAAATGACGTGAACACTGTCACACTCTCTCCAGCACCAAACACGACGCAGGAGGAGCGGCATTAAGGCCAGGACACACCAGTCCGACTTGTTTCTACTTGTTCCGACTACGCAAAAAATGGGGTCGGCCGTTTCAGGAAGCTCCAGGCTTCCCGTCGCGGCCAGAGAACACACCAAACTGACTGCTGACTTTCCGTACGCTCTGTTGCTTGCGCGGGACGTAATGTCTCCATAACAGCAGGCGGCGCTAATCTGTATTGTGGCCCGAAAAAATACGAAAGCCGGAAATGATGGGACAACTCTCTAGAACATAAACATAGATAGAAATACGTATTTATATTTATGGACCATAAGAGCACAATTTTTAGCAGAGAGTGTCGAGCATGGTGTCGAGCAGTCAACAAGGGTTGATGCATGTGAGTACTCTCAAACGAAACGAACAAACACATTAAAACGATGGCTAGCTGTTGTTAGCTGTTTGTGCTACCCGCCTCACTTCCGGGCTTCACTGATTCGCTAGCCCTCCACCAATCAAATTGCTCCAAATGAAAGACGGTCGGCTCAAAACAAGCCCGACGACCTCTACGTCGGCCGACGTCACGGCACACACCAAACAGATTCGTCTCCCGACCCCCTATCGACTCAACGACGGCGATTTTCGGGCTGGTGTGTCCTGGCCTTTAGTCGCGACCTGTGTACAGCTGTGAGGCACTTTTTCCGGACACTTTCACGTAGAAGCCTCGGCTAGAGAACCAGGTTGTCACGCGCAACCTTAACACTTTACCGTCAAATACAGGGTTAGGAGTGAGAGTTATTTGGGGATGATATCAGCATATACATTTGGTCAAATAACTACAGGATGTCCCCCGCTCGGAATATTGAATTAACTTTTTTTTTATTAAATATAATCACAATCGCGTTTGCAGTTTTAAACGTGATCATACATGACACAAAGCCTACGTGATAAGGGCATATAGTTGTTTATACACCCAGTCCATTTTACCTGCGAAAAAAATATGTTTTATTTCACTGAAATCACTTTTAATCCCCCGTAGCAGGATTGGAAATAATATTAATTTCAAAAGGAATCTAGTTGTAGTCTTGCAATATGAGACCCCCTGTCTTTTCAAAATCTCACTCTGTGACTGAAAACTCTAAAAATTACTAATTGCCTTCAGGTGTGAGTTGATTGTCTTTAGATGTAAGAGGGTTTCAGTCTTCAGTCTTTTCAAAGTCTTTTAAAAGTCCTTTAGTGTAAGCCCAGCATAAGAAGTCCTTTATGGATCCAGTGTAGCAAGCTAAGGGCTTGGTCTACTAAACGTTTGCGCGTATTGAAACGTGTGCAAACAGGATTTCACCCGCAAAAAAACATTCAAGCTGATCTACTAACGTTAGCTCTCTGAGGATTGTGTGTCAAATAACACGCGCTGTCCATTTAATATGTGTGCCTGAATGAATATACAAAATCAGGCGTTTCTTCCCGAGTGCCCAAAATATGGGAGAAGCAGATGCAAAAAGGTTTATTTAGCACACACACTGGCCCTCATTTATCAACCGTGCGTAGACCAGAAAAGTGGGTGTACGCACATTTCCACGCAAACCTCGGCATTTATCAATATGGACGTGAGCGTAGGATACGCTCAAATCCCACGCCAGCACTCAGCTCGTGTACGCAACTTTGTAAACAGCATGGACTCGCAGTGCAGGCTGTGCCGGGTAGCCGATGACTTTGTTGGACAATTATTAGAAGATAATACAAATGCAGTGTTTGCTCAGACCGAAATAAAGATATTAATCACTTAAAAATGTGCAGTTTATGGTGTGCAACTGAGTAGGAGAGCTGATTCAATAGTGCACACACCGGCCACTTAGGAGCGCTGCATGGGACTGCGTAAGGGCAGTTGTGTCCGACTTGGAGCAGCTGGGGGGACACTGAGGCAAGGGGGTTGCACTCATTCAAAATGTTAGCCACAGTATTAAATATGTAGTAGGCCTACACTGCTCTTTATGATAAAAAAATACACAGCACAACATTCAGCTTAACATTTTATTTATTTGACGCACTTTTTAGATGTTAGTTCCTCTTTTAATGTGTCATTGATCGCTTAAGCAAGCGATTTATTTCCACCGTTAACCGGCACGTTTTTCCGATCTGCTGGTGGAGCAGGACAGTGGGCGCTCTCACAGCTGATCGTTGCCGGGTCGGCGTGTGCAGCTTACGGCCGGGCTGACCACTCGTGCCAAGCGCATGCTGTCATACAGTAAAACGCAAAATGTGTTATTTTTAGTTTTAAAAACCCTTTTGAGTAGTGCTATCTAAAAGGGCCAATACATTCTAATCATTCAAATATCTGCAGACGTGTATTTATTTTATGGGGACCATTATCGAACAGTTGGTGCGTCTTTTTCTCCTCTACCACTTATGCCCGCACCCCCAGTTGGTTGCATTTCAGAACAGCAACACGCTTTTTTTAGTGGCGATGTTTGAGTCAGACCACTTTTTCTTCATCTATGTAAAGAAATGGCGACATATAATTGTATATGCTGCTGTTATAGCATTTAAGCGATAGTAGCCTACTGATGTAAACCTAAAATGCAAAATCCTCAGCTGGAGATCGTTTGTTGTCAACACAAAAGCTGTTGACCGCAGCTTTTATTTCCTTCCTCACTGCTGCCTTCTGTCGTTCTTTGATGCCGCTTGTAATGCTCCGAAATGAAACCTCTTTTTTTCTACTTTCGCTGTTATTCTGTGAATTTCTACTTCAGAGAAGTTCCTCTTCTGTGCCGTAATGCGCGTATCCATGTTGTAAAACCTCTGGGCGAGGCCTCTAAACTGAGAAAATATAGGGGCGTGATACGATTGTTTTCAGCCGCCGCATTTATCAATAATGGCCTGGCGTACGCTGAGATTGGCTAGATACGACTGTTTGATAAATCCCACGCGATACCTGGCGTAGGGAGGTATTTGCGCCAGAATCTGCACCAGTTTCCACGCAAGATTGATAAATGAGGGCCACTGTGATTTACAAAGCCTGAAAAGAATTGCGTCTATATTCAATACGTTTGTAAAGCAGGTGTTCAAGTGTTGCAAACAGACGGCTGGTGAGGAAGAAACATAAAAGACAACTGATGAAGGGGGTTTTTCTGCTCGTTTGGATTGACAGAAACACAAATAACCCAGACATATCGTCCATCCAGCAATGACGTTGGAGCTTTTGGATGAGCAAGGGGCTTATTTGTAGCCACTCACAAGAAACAGTCACACAATACCTGCCGTGACAAAAGGCATTCCCTCTCGTATGGGTTGTTCCAGCGCACTGTAACTCTTTCTTCTGCCATCTCCCCCAGTGGTTGTATGATGTCACCTTCTGTCCCAAGTCCTTAATGTTATGTCAGGCAGGATGGGCAGGTGCCACTCAGGACGCACAGAATGAAGCAGAACGGGGCTGGAGTGACTGTACTCATATGCAAGCTGTTTTATTTGCAGAGGCATTTTTATAAGACATGTGTTATTGTGTTGTTCTTCTAATGTCCTGCCATATTCAAAGGCAAATTAACATAATTGATAATAGCACATTACCCACAAAATGGTGTATGTAAAAAAAAATGTTTTATGTAATTTGCATAACCCCGGCTCTCTGAGTATTTTGAGTGAGATGTCTCACTACTCAGAAGCATTTATGTAATTGCGCTCAGCCTGACGTTGGGTAGGCTAGTCACCTTCACTTGGTAGGCGGGGTTTATGCCCCCTGTGTACTGGCTTGTATTTAATCTGTAGCTCATTAGAGTCGTAGTCATGAAGCAAAGGTTGCTTGCTTTACGATTCATTAATACACACACATACACCTTATACACATCTTAAAGCTCCCATATTATACACTTTTCGGTTCTATTATACACCATATTATATGGTCTTAGTGGTCCCTAATACGTTTTTCTTTAATTGTTTGCTGAAAAAAACTTTCAGATAATTTATTGTACTATGCTGATGTTCAGCTAATCTCACAATGGCCTATTTTTTAAAAAAGAGTTGCAGGTCCCCTCGTAAATATACAATCTTTGAGCTCCCCCCGCCCCCTGTCCGGAAGCGAAGCCAGATACGCCTCGCCCTCTGTCTGTCAGGGCCGTGGACCAATAAGAAATAGGGGTGTGGGCTGCACAGTGGAAGCTTCTGGCTTTACGGTTTGTGAGGTCAGAAAAGGGGATAATTCTGACTGGAGTGTTTTTGGGGGAGGGGTGGGGGTTTCAGAAAAGGGGAGAGTGAGAAAAAGAGAGATTGTTATTTTTTTTGATATTTTGGCAGTCTCTAGGCACACCGTGGACGCATGGATATGTTGGAACACATTTAAAAAGTGCATTTAGCATAATATGGGACCTTTAAACTGAAGGTGAGGTCATGGACAGTGTCTAGTGACACACTGCTAGGTAGCAAAGAGCCATATACACAGGGACGGCTGGTATCAATGGGCTAGTGGGGCTAAACCCTCCCTATCGTTTACAATAAACATGAGAACATTATTAAATTAATTAAATTATTAAAATATAATAGTTACTAATACTTAGAATTGGTTGATTGTGTGCAACGCGAGCAGCAACAGCACCAAATAATCACAAAAACGCAGGATACATATCTGTCTGGGCTGAATTTTCTAAGCCCACACTTTGCAAAGTCAGCGTCCAATAGGTGTTGATTGACAGATGTTATGACATACCCCCTCGATTTAGAGACCATTTGGGCTAAATGAATCTATCCCAGACCATTGACTTTCCACCAATCACAGAGTGCGTGCGCG
Source organism: Ammodytes dubius (assembly GCA_026122265.1). NCBI lineage: Eukaryota > Metazoa > Chordata > Actinopteri > Uranoscopiformes > Ammodytidae > Ammodytes > Ammodytes dubius. The sequence continues at coordinate 2,367,376 of CM047507.1, forward strand.
TGTGTGTGTGTGAGCGAGCAACTTTTGGCATCAGAACATGTTTGTAGTAGGGCTGGGCAATAATTCGATTTCGATTAGTAATCGCGATAAAACTCAAGGCGATTACGTCGATAAGCATAAGACATAAATGCTCGATATGGAAAAAAATTATAATAAAAAAAAAAAAAAGTTATGGATTTACCTAACAGCCAATCACACAGCAGAAATACTCGCAACAGCCAGTCAGATGGCAGTGTTTGCCGTTCATGTCGAAGTACACGCCCATTTTCTGGTGCATGTTTGAGCTTTGAGCGCCGCGGAAAGGAGAGGAGAGTGGAGCGGAGAGGAGTGTTGCAGGGATGTAAATTAACACCCGCCACACGCCATGCGGGTAGATTTGCGTGCTGGCGTGTAAATTCTGTCACTTCACCCGCCACTGTGTCGGGTAATACTTTCCAGTCAGGTCCGATTGAATTTGCATATTTAATACATTCGTCATACGCAGGCCTGCACACACAAATGGCTGGGCCCCTGAAAACCTCCAGTCAATGGGCCCCCCTTACCCATGCTTTACTCGTATCATGTGTGTGAGTGCACTCATCCCTCAATAAACGCATACATTTTTAGAGACTAACTATCTTAACAACTTGCAAGGACAGTTTGGGGAGCATTATTATTTTAAAATAGTAACACATTTCTGACTTAGCCCAGCATACCTACCAATTTATTTTGATACCCTTACACTCACACAATGTTTAACAGATCAACAGATCTCAACAAAATAATCAGTTCACACAGAGACATTGTTCTTCTTTAGTATTCACTAAAGCAAACAGTGTTTTCACAATTTGCACGTTTTCTATGCTTCTAGTTTTCTGGTATATAAGCTACATTTACACTAATTGACTGCACCAAAAATGACAATAAATCATTTGAAATCTTTTGGTGGTATTGTTGAAATAAATAACACTTGAAAATCACCAACATTCTTCACACATACAGAAAGCAGGACCTTGGTGGTTACGGCAAAAATTAAAACAGGATGATGCTGCTCGTCAGCTTCATTGTGATAGGACCCGACTGGTTGGTCAATTGGCCAGGTTTGTGAAAAACTGGTCAGAACTGGCTGGCGAGAGAGAATTTAAACCTGTTTGTAGACTCAGGAAAATTACAGAGTAACTAGCCTGTCCTCTTTATAAGAATGTAGAAGAACTACAAAAGGTACCCAACCTGTTTTTTCATGGGGTCCAAATACTTTTCACAGCCACACCGTTTTCGTGAGCAGGAACAACTCAGGAAATATAATCCAGCCAAAACTGTTTAATATCAAAACCCAATCTTGTCACTAAAGGGTTTATAGTAGGGTTGCTGAAATTTCCCGAAATGGCCCCTTTTCAAATCCCGGGATTTCAGAGCTCCTCACGGGATTTCCCGGGATTTCCCGTTGAAACCATTATTGCCCTTTAATACTACTTTAATGGGACTAAATCAATGCCAATAGATAAATAAATGCAGCAGAACAAGGCTATATTACATCACGTTTTATTTCTACTTAAATAACATGAAGAAAAGCCATTCAAATTAGGCAAAATATTTTCCAGAAGTTAAATAGGCCTATTGAAAACGGTGTTTTTATGAAGAAAATACGAAAAATGTTTCACAGAGGTTCAATATCAAAACATGGCCAAAAAACGGTGTTTGGCGAACAAATGTATTTCAAACAATCTATTTTTATTTCTATGAACGAAATCAGTTTAAATTGAATATTTTCCAAAGGATAGGCAAATAACAAAAAATGCACTACCGATTGCTCTTAACGTGTGAAATAAGACATGACAGAACTAACAGCCTATTCAAACTGACACGCTAAGCAAGATTACTTTCCAGCTTTCCTTTCTTTTACTTTCATGAAGTGTGACTTCAAGAAACACTGCTCAGCCTGTTTCTGAGCTTTGTCACGAACTGACCGCACACCGAGAACGCTCTTTCTTCCACGGACGTCGGCTGTATGGTGGAAAGTGCAGAGTAGAGCTGCTGCAGGTGTTTGGGTCGCTCTTTGGTTGCCTCGAAGAGCGCAAACTCGTTTGAAATTATTTTGTGGAGGTCATTCCCATAGGCTACCTCTGGTCTGGCTCGGGACATTGCATGCAGTCATTAGCCTCGTTCGACTTGGAGCCGTCTTGCTCAGACCTGCGCAACTATGAAGCCCGTCTTGCTGAGCGCGTCATAATTGCGCAGGTCTGAGCAAGACGGCGACATCTCTAACGAGGCTAATGACTGCCTGCTGCAGATGTGCAGTAAGGCTCTGGGTCATCGTCTGCTCGCTTGGCTCTGGCTGATACGCATATTCTTGGGTATCATCAGACTCTTCCTCGGACACAGCACTTTCAGTATTGTAGAGGCGCTGGTATTTCGTATGCCTGCCTGTCTAAAAAATACATTTCACACAAAATATTGTGTAGCCTTTGTTTTTATTCATTTTAGCTTATTAAAAAAAATATCCCCCCTCAAAAAAAAACGAAAAAAAAAAAAAACGGGAGGACGGGTCCCGCGGCCAATTTCCGGTACTCCCGGACTGACTCATTTCACGGGAATCCCGAAATCCCGGGACCCGTCCAGCAACCCTAGTTTATAGGATGGATTCTGTTTGAAACAGTTACACGCGGCTGTGCTCAATTTGAAAAATGTTGAACATTTCTGCTTTTCTACTGATTATCTGAGTTTGATGCTTCCACAGATATTGTCCGAGTACAGTAAAGTAAAGTAATGCATCGTTTTATTAAAGAACTACATCTAATATATGGAGACACCTGAATTAATCAAACAAATAATTTTACTATTACTCAAACTTAAAAAAGCTATTCAAGACTAGATTATTTTTGAGAGTTCAAATTAAATGGATGCAGGGCTCAAAGATCCTACAATTTCTGGGAGAACAAATGTTAATATTTTTTAGATTAACAATCCCAAACCTTGGCCACAACTAGGTGGGAAACCTTCAAGGCATAAACTGTATAAGGGATCAAATGATAAGTTATACAAGTTCCCTGGCAAACCTCCATTCCCCCTCAGATCAGTTATGTGGTTCCCAGTCCAGGTTCTTGATTGTAAATGACACAGGCTTCTCCCAGAAGATAATAAGACAATGTACAAGAGGCATCATTGAGGGAAAAAAAAAATTCAGCTTTTATTTACATTTGAACAAAAAGTGGCATGTCCAAAATTATTCATACCCTTCTCAATAATCAATAGAAAAAGCCTTTATTGGCTATTACAGCAATCAAACGCTTCCTATAATTGCTGGCCAGCTTTTTGCATGTCTCTACTGGTATTTTTGCCCATTCATCTTCAGCAATGAGCTTGAACTCTTTCAGTTTGGAGGGTCTCACTGCCATCACCCTGATCTTTAGCTCTCTCCACAGATTCTCAATTGGATTCAAGTCAGGACTCTGTCTGGGCCACTGTAAACGTTAATGTGTTTGTCCGTTAACCATTTCTTTACCACTTTTGCTGTGTGCTTTGGGTTGTTGTCCTGCTGAAATGTCCACTGGTGCCCAAGGCCAAGTGTCTCTGCCAACTGCCTGAAGTTGTTGTTGAGAATCTTGATGTATTGCTCTTTTTTCATGGTGCCGTTTAGTGTGATTAGGTTCCCTGGTCCATTGGCTGAAAAACACCCCTCAAAGCATTAGGTTCCCGCCACCATGTTTGACAGTGGGGATGATGTTCTTAGGGTTGAAGGCTTCTCCTTTTTTATGCCAAATGAAGGATACATCATTGTGGCCAAACAATTACATTTTGACCAGAAGTCCTTCTTCTTTGTCCAGATGAGCATTTGCAAAGGCCAAGCGGGACTTTGGGTGCCTTATCTGGAGAAGTGGTATCCTCCTTGGTCTGCGTCCAATGAACCCAGCAGTGTGCAGTGTCCTTTGGTTTGTCTCCCATGAGTCGTGGCCTCCAGCAGAGCCAAGATTAACCAGGATGGCCTTGGTGGTGATCCTGGGATTATTTGTTTACGTCTCTCACTATCCTCCTGGCCAGCACAGGAGTAACTTTTGGCTTCCATCCACTTCTTTTGAGATTTCCCACCATGCAGAACGTCCTGTATTTTTTAATAGTACGACGACGACCCAAAACAAACAGCAAAAGTGGTGAAGAAATGGTTAGTGAACAAAAACATTAAAGTTTTAAAGTGGCCCAGCCATAGTCGTGACTTGAATCCAATTGAGAATCAGTGGAGAGAGCTAAAGATCAGGGTGATGGGAGGGAGACCCTCAAACCTGAAAGAATTGGAGCTCATTGCTAAAGATGATTGGCCAGCAATTATAGGAAGTGTTTGATTGCTGTAATAGCCAATACAGGCGTTTTCTATTGATTATTGAGAAGGGTATGAATAATTTTGGACATGCCACTTTTTGTTCAAATGTAAATCAAAGCTGAATTAAGATTTTTCTCCACAATGATACCTCTTGCATCGTCTTATTATCTTCTGGGAGACGCTTGTGTCATTTACAATCAAGAAAAACACTTGCTGGTTGAATTAAAGTAACTTTAAGTCAAAATTTGACAAGGGTATGAATAATTTCGGGCTTGACTGTATAAATTATGGTCCAGAATACCATCAATGGTAGACAGGACCAATTTAAAATTATCTTCCACAACACATGGTCTCCAGTCCAGAGTCAGCACAAAATGTACTTTATTATACTTCATTTAGACCGTTAGGCATTCAAGACTTTAGTTTTGAGGTCCATCGACTATTTGCTGCCGATCGCTGGGCTGTCGACCAACCCGTAACGGATTCAAGGCCTGCAAAATCCAGATTTTCCACCCCGTGCCCACAAAAATGTGCATTAAGGTATGTTGTTTTAAAGGCATATAGGTAACTTTCAGCTAATAACCGCTGACCGTGTTAATGACGCTCAGAGTGGTGCCCCGCCCACCCTGTTCCCAGAAAAGTCAATCTGTGACGTTCTGGGGACACTTAGTATTAAACATGTCCAGCCGCTGGCTCTGGGCCAGGCTTTTGAAATGGCCGTAAGCGGAGCCACGGCTCTATGTAAACACCCAACTATGAATAGATATTGACATAAATATCTAAAAATAAAGATTAGCTTAGTTAGGTTCTTGGCTTCCAAAGACCATGGGCCCCCCAAGTGGCTAGGCCCTAGAAAGCCTTCCCACTTTCTACCCCTTATGGGCGGCCCTGGTCATACGCATGATGACAGTGCGCTGCACAGTCCCACAGTTTGTTTTTGCCTTTCTTGTTGAACTGAACTACGGCGCGATCCGCTCCGCGAGGAAACGTTTTCCCCGAGTTGACGTGTGGAGGCATGAGTTGACAAATCAATCAACTTACTTTGCCCCCTTTTTTCCCTCCCACGGCAGAGGTTGAGGTGGTGAAAACAAGTGAAAACTGCGATTTTCCTTTAGGCATCAGAGCTGCCGCCGTTATGTTACAGTATTTACATCAAAGCCCTAATACAAATGAGATGCTTTTTTAATGCTGCCCATGCTTAGCAGGTGATTGTAATTTTGTCGGCTGTAGACAGAAACTAACGGAGGGGAGCGGCTCACTGTACAGTCCCTTTAGTCGCGCAGGAGGCTCGAGACATACAAACCAAACAGATCGCATACAAACAGATCGCAGAAGACTTTCCCATCGACATCTCTAACCGGGAGAATATCCCCGGTTATTATTTTAGCCTCAAACCACAGAGTTCTTTTGCGCGGCGGCTCACTTGCTCACTGGCGAGATCTCACAGTCAGTGAAACGCTGCTTTGCTCGGAATAATCTTTGTGTGTTTCTAAGGTGATTTAACATCATAGTCTTAGACGAGCGTTTAACTTATGCTGCATATTTTGCACTGCATTGTTTTTTTTATCAACAGTGAAAAAATGGTCCCACACCAGACTCTTATGTGAAGCTGACACTTCATGCAGAAGTGACGCTCCTGCAGCGCGCTCACGACCAGACGTGAACTCGCATACACGGTTACAATAAAACGGCATAACCACCTGATTTTCGGATTTCTAACTTTAAAGTCGACTTGAGCATGAGTGGAAAACCGGTCATTGGGTCGACACATTTACATCTGCCTACCTCAACACAAAGACTGATCAGACCTTCATCTCTAATTTTCTTTTAATGTTTGACCCTGACTTCTGGTAAACTATTAATTTACCAGCAAATTCATTATATCCCAAATTCAAGAATAAAATCAATCGTCAAACTACTGCACTTTCAATTACTGGCCCACTCATTCCACATACTTTCAGTTGTAGGCTTCAAATTCAATATGTTTGCCTAGTTTTAAAGGTCACATATTATGCTAAATGCACTTTTAAAATGTGTTTCTAACATATCCATGGGTCCACGGTGTGCCTAGAGACTGCCAACATATTAATGAAAATAACAATCTCTCCTTTTCTCACTCGCCCCCTTTCTGAAACCCCCACCCCTCCCCCCAATATACTCCAGTCAGAATTCTCCTCGTTTCTGACCTCACAAACTGGAAAGCCAGAAGCTTCCACTGTGCAGCCCACACCCCTATTTCTTATTGGTCCACGGCCCTGACAGACAGAGGGCGAGGCGTATCTGGCTTCGCTTCCGGACAGGGGGCGGGGGAGCTCAAAGATTGTATATTTACGAGGGGAGCTGCAGCTCTATTTAAAAAAATAGGCCATTGTGAGATTAGCTGAACATCAGCATAGTACAATAAATTATCTGAAAGTTTTTTTCAGCAAACAATTAAAGAAAAACGTATTAGGGACCACTAAGACCATATAATATGGTGTATAATAGTACCGAAAAGTGTATAATATGGGAGCTTTAAAACATGTGTACTATGCGCAATATCAACATTTCATATCATCATCTAAAAGAAGAAAAAAGATCTAAAGGGAACTTCAATACTGTATTAAAAAAAAGTTCTGTTGAACCCTGAGTGTCTATGAAGTTCAATTATAAAATGTTTTGAAATAAACATGACTATTAGCATGGTAGATAGATGTATATTGTTTATCATATGCAGTAAGACCATTTGCAACTCAGTTCCTTGGTAGCGCCTACTTACTTACTATTACTTGTCTAGCTCTGAAGGAAGGCGGTCGCATTTTCTCTTCCCTCCCTACCCTTATCTTTCCTGCTCCTGCTCTCTGTCTCGTGTTGTCTCTGTCGATCCTGAGCCTCTCTATACATCCACATCCGAAAACCTAAATTATGGATCTGATTAACTGGGGTCTTTCTGCAATTGACCAAATTTTCTCAACGAGAAAGGGTGGCAAAGGAGATGCCGCTTGTCCTGATGGAACCTTTACTGTCGGATACACCTGGAACGGGTGGAGTGGCTGGAACCAGATGTGTCTAGCAATACTCTCCATTGAGGACGCCGAAGATATCTACACTATTGGGCTTCTGGTGTCAGGGTTCCTGCTGATTGGAGTTGGCGGATTCCTGATTTACCGCAACGGTAATAAGGCGTTGGCAGCAAATCAGGCAATATCTAAGCTGCCCGTATTTGAGGGTTTGTGCCGGGCCGTTAATGCACAGACTCAAGTGATAAGCGAGGTGAATCGCAAGCTGGAAGTGATTCCTGGACTTATTCGGAAAGTGGATTCGATCAGGGATGCCATTAACGGGCCGCAAGCACTTGGATTTAGGCCAATGAATTTCGATGGATAATATGGTACCAGTGACTCTCAAGACAGGCTTCATTCCAGCGCCTAGTCTCAACCAAAACAAGTCACAATCTCTCAATTCGGCTCCCTGCACCAACCTTGACGGAGGTGCTATCAGGGGCCTATTGCATAAAACTAGGATAAGGGATTAACCTAGGATATTTCGGTTATCCTGGCTTGCGTTAGCCATGATCCGGTTGCATAAAAGCGGAGGGACATACGTTACCATGGAGATTTATCCTTTACGTTTAACCTGGTCCCGACCAGGCTAAACGTAAAGGATAAACTTATTCTGTTGCCTAATTGGCTCAGTCAGCTGTCACTCCGATCTGAAATCAAAGTGTTTAACAGTTATTCCATGATCTTCCGTGTATTGCTTTATTTTCATTAGCCTGTTTTAAGGTACCACATAAAAGACTGCATTGTCATTTAGTTAAATAGTTCTTCTTTTTTATTTATTTAACCTGAACCATTTATAATTAACTTAATTATAATTAGATTAAGATGCAATGATATAAATTATAATAATTTATGTGATAGTCTGTTCATATTGCAGGCTATATTTATACAATTGATTATCGATGGCAGATGACGTTGCAAGTGTGGGTCAAATAAATTCACTTTGTACTTATAACTATATCTAGGTGCATCTGGAACAAAATTCAATATCAATGAAAAATTCCTTTTTTCTGTAATTCAATTCAAAAAGTGAAACTTAAAGCTCCCATATTATACACTTTTCGGTTCTATTATACACCATATTATATGGTCTTAGTGGTCCCTAATACGTTTTTCTTTAATTGTTTGCTGAAAAAAACTTTCAGATAATTTATTGTACTATGCTGATGTTCAGCTAATCTCACAATGGCCTATTTTTTAAAAAAGAGTTGCAGGTCCCCTCGTAAATATACAATCTTTGAGCTCTCCCCGCCCCCTGTCCGGAAGCGAAGCCAGATACGCCTCGCCCTCTGTCTGTCAGGGCCGTGGACCAATAAGAAATAGGGGTGTGGGCTGCACAGTGGAAGCTTCTGGCTTTACGGTTTGTGAGGTCAGAAAAGGGGATAATTCTGACTGGAGTGTTTTTGGGGGGAGGGGTGGGGGTTTCAGAAAAGGGGAGAGTGAGAAAAGGAGAGATTGTTATTTTCTTTAATATTTTGGCAGTCTCTAGGCACACCGTGGACGCATGGATATGTTGGAACACATTTAAAAAGTGCATTTAGCATAATATGGGACCTTTAAATATATTCTAGAAATTCATTACACATGAAGTGAAATTAATCTAGAATAAACATCAGAAGGTTGACATTTCTGTATTATAAATCCTTTTTCTGATTGGTTGTATGTAACATTCTAATATTTTGAGATACTGGATTTTTTATTCCATGATCAATTAATCATCCAAAAAAAAGGCCTGACATATTTCACTTTGTGTAATGAATCTATGAAAGTTTCACTTTTTGAATGGACTTTCCATGATATTCATTTTTTTAGATGCACCTGCAGACTGCTCACTGTCAACTATTTTATCATAAAACAATGCAGGGACATCAAGAACAGAAGGCAGAGAATACATGTCATGTATGAAATGAACTGCCCCCTGACTTACGGTTTAAACTAGCAAGGCATTGTGGGAAAATGGGCCGTCTTTTCCATTTTTCCATCAGTAAATCTGTGTTCGATCTTTGGGTCTACTTCTGAAAGCTGTGGGCTGGCACTTAACATAATTACTTACACCTGGCTTGACAAAGCAGCCCCTTTACATCCTGGATTGGCGTTTATGCAACTGACTAATCCAAAGTGCCCAGGCTAGACTTTGTCAAGGCTGGCTTTATCAATCATCCTGGATATCTTTATTCCACTTTTATGCAATAGGCCCCTGTTCTCTCTCCGGGATGTTTTTGTAAACAGACGCTCTTCCCCCTACAGTCCCTCACCCACTCTCCTGTGAACTCTATCTGTGACCGGGCCACGAGGTCGTCTCCAAGGCTGCAGACTGCCACGACGTCTGGACAGAGATAGCTTCATGGAATATACACACACATACACGTAAACACATAGCACACACTCCCCGACCTCTCTAAGCCTTCCTGAATCCTCCCCCTCTCCCTCCCGTCGCAGCGCGAACAGCTGCGGGCGGGGCGCCTGCCGGCTGCGTACGCCCCCTAGCGCCTGGGCTGTGACACCTACCGTCCCATGAACCCTACCCATTCCTTTGTGCTTTCGACGTGTCTATTTGTCTGTGGCGTTATTATCTTGTTGCTTACTATGCTAAGGTGGTTTTTGTACTAATCACACACTTGCACCTAAGGAGCTCGTGTGAGAGTAGCATTTTTTTAACCTGTCTTTCCCGATGTTCTCTTTTTCCTTCCTACTTTAAGGGGCGCAGCGCACGCTGCCGACTCTTCAGTGTACCCCCCCTGTCTCCCATGTTTGTTACTGTCACTGAATGTCTCTTGGTGGGGTATAACTGTAAACCACATTTCGTTGTTTTGGTACAATGACAAATAAATCATCTTGAATCTTGAATCTTGAATATTGTTTAACATTAACACGTATTAAAAAAAATATTGCATATAAAAAGTGGCTGGTTAAAAAGTGGAGTGGCTGGTAGATTTTTAAATCCACTTTAAGATGTTTTCTGCAACCCTGCCAAAGGAGTTTAATGTGAAAGAAGTTAGAGCTTTTTTTTTAATTTACATTATTTTAAATAATTCAAGCTATCTTATATTGTTTTGTTAGGGGCAGATAAAACATGTTTGTGAAGTTAAATGTTTATATTTAAAGGCACTACGAGTAAGATGGCACGTTGGCGTCCCCTTTGGACAAAAGCGGTAGTATTTTTACGACGCCCGCTGTCGCAAATGCTCGTGCCAGGCGCGCGAGTGTGAACTGAGAAGGGCGCAATATAGTGCATGTACGTGTGTTGAAAGTGTGAGGACTCTTTTCGGCTCCGTGAGAGTGGTTTTGACACTGCATCAACTAATGCCAGTCAGTACACACACCTGATTGCAATGAGTTGATGCAGCAGCGTCACCTAACTAGGCTACCCTCTCTCACGGAGCTGTGTCCTCACAGAAAGCGAATGAAAGAGAGACGGCAGTTTGTATGGATCACGATGAGGTAATGTGTTTGTGTTGTTGATGTAAATAATGACTATTTCAGATAATGGTTATCTGATGATGGTGAAGCCAAGCAAACTTTGTGTTAGTACCAACCGCTCATTCATTTAGGAGTAAACACAGTCTAGTTTCGCTCTCGTGAAATTGTATACACGTTGCTTGGCAACGTCCTCGTCCCGCCCGTAGTCACTCTCTCTTTTCGCTTTTCTTCATTGCATTCTCTTTTTTTCTTTGATGGTTCAGCCCCGTTACCAGTCATTGTGACGACAAATAACTGTCTCAAACAAGGCTCCCGCTCACCTAGAGGGATAGGCTTCTCAAATCACGCTGCAGCGCCACACTGAACTCTGCAACCAATACGGATATGTGACCATAGAGCCTGCACGAGCGAACCGAAAATCGGACTGGGTGTGCGACCAGACCAAAAGCAGTAATAAAAACTATATAAAAACGTCTTTCTTTGCACTGATGGTCCCGTTTGCTGTTAAAGGTAATTTATGATTATCAGAGGAAACATGAGGCTGTTTAAAAGATATTTAAATGTTACTCGTAGCCGCTTTAAATGTGATTCAATGTTCCCTCATCTTAAATATGCTAATAAACAACATTGTATGTTTAAACCCGCCCTAGTTTGTAGCCTACTTCTCTAATTTTTTTGTGGGAGCATTATTACTTGCTGTAACTTTGTGCTGTATTTCTGGACTGTACCTCAGATGTGATTGTGTTGTTGCTGCAGCGTGAACTATTGATGGGTATAGGCCCAAGAAGACCTAATGCATTTGTTAGCCCCCCCCCCCCTCCACCCATTCTCACCACCAGCCACTACTGCATATACATGCAGCTTTGCTGGAAGTAAAGTGTGTGTTTGTTCCTCCCAGGTGGAGCTGGAGTTGAGAGCTCAGGTGTGTCTGTTCAGGGAGCTGACCGGTCACCTACCTCAACACATGGACGGACACCAACATGTCCATGTGCTGCCAGGTAATGCACAGTGTTTCTGAGTGATGGAAATAATAGTTTACAATTGTTCATGTGCTAAAATAACCAAATGATTAAAGTCATGATATTAAGTTGAGACAGATTCAATGTTCTCCCGTCCAGACGAGTCTCGGCTCAATCAATATTATTACCAATATGTAAATGGTGAATAAAAGTGGGCCTAATACAGAACCAGGGCTGTACAGTGCGACAGTTTTGATCGCATTTGCTACTGAAATTGATCACGTGCGATGATGAATACAAGTCTATTCGCACTAGTGATAGTTGCTAATGAGGAGAGGCTGTCTTTGAAACACAGAGGAGCGCTGCACAACACTGCATTTGTTTGATTCTAGCGTAAAAAAACTTCACCAACGGTAACAACCGGAAGGAGATTACCGCAGTTAAGTTAGCGTGTGTGCAAACAGAACATTTCCTGTGCGCCTTCACATTAAAAGCCTGTTTATAGCCAAACGTGAGTTGACTTTTATTTTGAAGCCGGTAAGAACAGGAAGTTAGCGCTTCACAGCCCTGCAGTGCCCTAGCTAGAAAGGCAACTCATTCAGCTGCAGAGAAAAGTCAAAAGTAGTCTAAAAATAACGTTTGAAATAAGCCACTGAAGAACAACTCCCAACACATTCACAACAACCTATTTAATTTATCCTAAATTGTACCAATATGTATACTTATTTATTTAATAGGCTATGTTTAATATTTTAAAGTTTGGTTTTAATTAACAGAAGGACATTTTCTAAAAATGTTTATTGTTATTATTTTAATAATTATATGTATATACAAAAAATATATAGATATAAATATTATTTTTATGGGGATAAATAATTCTGAATCAGCAAAAAATTGCAATTGGCAGGTTAGATTCTTCTAAATTGTCTAAAGTCTAAATTGCAATCAGTGCACCCCTATTCAATTATTACTGCACACACTAGGATATAATATTAATTGAGAATCTCAAATGAGACCAAGATGACAGGCTCAAAGGTAATTACAGTGAAATGCAAGGGTTAAGGTTATGCAAGTTTTCGATCATACTTTGTGTGCTACCAAATTTATTTTTGTGCTACTGAATTTTTTTGCTTGCTAGCACCAGTGCTACCACCTAGAAAAATAAGCGTACAGCCCTGAGAACCCTGGGGTACACCCTTGCAGATTGGTAAATTGTTTGAGTAGAGACCGTCATGTTTAATGCACTGGGTCCTATCACTGAGGTAGTTTTGGAACCAAGAGACTGCTTGCTCTGATAGTCCTGAGTTGAGGAGCCTGCTTTTTAGAACATCATGATCTACTGTGTCGAAAGCTTTGGACAAATCAGTAAACAGTGATGCACAGTGTTGTTTCTTATCACGTGCTACAGAGATGTCATTAATCACCTTCAGTGCAGCTGTGGTGGTGCTTTGTTTTTTCTAAAACCTGATTGAAATGTAGACATAATGGCATCCCAGATAGCAGACAAACATTGATTCAACATTGAATCAGGTTAATGCCTTGATCTAATTAACATTGAAAAATTTGTTTTCTGATGGTTTTGGTTGATTTATGACCAGGCTTGCACCCTAAAATAACATTGTTCCAACATCAAATAGATGTAAAACCAATGTTGTTTCAAGTAAAATTCATCATTGATTTGACATTGATTAAATATTGAATCAATGTTGATGCATTGATCTAATTAACATTGAAACAATGTTGTTTTCTGATGATTTTGGTTGATTTATGACCAGGCTTGCACCCTGAATAATGTTTCAATGATTGAAAAAACATCAAAATAGATGTAAACCAATGTTGTTTCAAGTGAAATTCAATCATTGATTCGACATTGATTAAATATTGATTCAATGTTGATGCATTGATCTAATTAACATTGAAACAATGTGGTTTTCTGATGTTTTGGTTGATTTATGACCAGGCTTGCACCCTGAAATACATTGTTTCAATGATTGAAATAACATCAAAATAGATGTAAAACCAATGTTGTTCAAGTAAAATTCAATCATTGATTGACGTTGATCTAATTAACATAGAAACAATGTTGTTTTCTGATGGTTTTGGTTGATTTATGACCAGGCTTGCACCCTAAAATAACATTGTTTCAACATCAAAATAGATGTAAACCAATGTTGTTTCAAGTAAATTCAATCATTGATTTGACATTGATTCAATATTTAATCAATGTTGATGCATTGATCTAATTAACATTGAAACAATGTTGTTTTCTGATGGTTTTGGTTGATTTATGACCAGGCTTGCACCTGAAATAACATTGTTTCAATGATTGAAAAAACATCAAAATAGATGTAAAACCAATGTTGTTTCAAGTAAAATTCAATTAAATTGATTTGACATTGATTCAACATTGAATCAATGTTGATGCATTTTAATCAATGTCAAATCAATGATTGAATTTACTTGAAACAACATTGGTTTTACATCTATTTGATGTTGGACAATGTTATTTTAGGTGCAAGCCTGGTCATAAATCAACCAAAACCATCAGAAAACAACATTGTTTCAATGTTAATTAGATCAACGTCAAATCAATGATTGAATTTTACTTGAAAAACATTGGTTTACATCTATTTTGATGTTTTTTCAATCATTGAAACAATGTTATTTCAGGTGCAAGCCTGGTCATTAAATCAACCAAAACCTCAGAAAACAACATTGTTTCAATGTTAATTAGATCAAGGCATTAACAATCATAACAATGATCAGTCTCTGGTGGTATTTCAACATTGAATTAATGTCCATTTATCCTTGAATTTCAACCATAACAATGATCAGGCTCTGGTGGTAATTCAACATTGAATTATGTAAATTTTATAATTGAAACTTCAATCATAACAATGATCAGTCTCTGGTGGTATTCAACATTGAATTAATGTAAATTTTATCATTGAAATTTCAACCCTGACCATTCTGATGAAACAGATGGAATTTCAACATGAATCATGTCGCCCTGCTATCTGGGATTGTCTAAGAAAATCTTTGAGTTGGTCATTTACCAGAGATTCTAGAATGTTTGCCAATACTGACAGATTGGATATTGGCCTGTAGTTGTTTAGCGTGGATGGGTCACCTCCTTTTAATAATGGGAGAACAAATGCAGATTTCCATATGCCAGGAATTTCATTATTTATCAATGTGAGGTTAAAAAGAAAAGTGAGAGGTCCTGCTATAAAATCAGCTGCAATCTTTAAAAAGTATTGCTCATTAAGATCAGGTCCTGGAGGTTTTCCAGGATTTAACCTGCAGTGTGTAGAATTTTGGGAATTTTGAGAATTTTTCATAGCAGACTTAAAAATAATTATAATATCCATAAGTACGTTTAATTTAGTGCATAATAGCTGAATGTTTTATTTAGAATTATTATTTTTTCCTGCGCCGCCATTTTGGAAGCGTCATAGTTGGAATGTCATCAGCTCTACAGAAGCACAGAATGGAACAGTTGGCCACACTGTGTCCATCAGAACTACCAGTTGGAATGTTCTTGTAGAATTTCTGTTGCTTCTCTGAACGGGAGCCATAGAGACGAACTGTTGTGATGATTTCATATTAAACACTTTTAGTGCTTATTGAACTTCCTGTTTAGTGAAAGGCGTAACATTTAAAAAGGCATGCAGAGACTGGAACATCAGTACAGGGCTTCACAGTTGCACAGCAACTGTTTTCAAACAGAGAGCCAGACAAAATAAAATGCTCATTAAAACAATTCAACATCTCCATTTTATCACTAACAGCAACAGAATCCTTCACAATAAAAGCTGGTAAAACATTAGAATCTTTGCTCACAAAAAGTGATTTTATAGCTTTCCAGAATTTCCTCGGGTCATTTAGGTTTTCAGTTAGTGACAGAGATAGTAATCTGATTTAGCTTGCTTAATAAAAGAGGAGCATCTATTTCTAAGTTTTCTAAAAACAAGAAATTCCAGTTCTATTTCGTTCCTACTGACCGCCAGAGGCGGTGCTTTCAGCACTGGATGTTCCATCGCGCGCATGCGCAGGTCGAGATCTTATACCAAAATAGTCACCCGTGACACCTGGGTGACCCGAGAATATGTATATATTCCGGAAGTCACTCTAGGATCTGTTCCTTCTATCTTCTCGTGGACTAGCAGGTCACACACATTATTGTGTGTATATACCATTAGCTTGTCGCAAGTAGCTTTGTAACCTAAGGGTTGGGGCTTCGATTTGACTTCGTCCTCCAAAGGCTGCGACTTGCAATTCGTTCGACTTTGGCTGAGGCCGGTCAGGGGGTGAGTAAAGTGTGAAGGCTACGCGTAGCCGGCGGCTATCGCGGAAGCTAATATCACCTTTCCACCTTGCTTTAATTGAGCTTGTCAAGCGGCGGCTGGTTTCACAGTCGCCGTGTTATTCCTCCCCCGGGGGTTCTCACCGGTGCTTGTGTGTTTTTCGCTAAGCCCGGTATGCTCGAATGTATTGTTTTTCTAGCATTGTTGACTGTGCTCGGTGCTACGTAGATCGCCCGACGGTTGCTTACTTCGATTTAATCGACAGCGAGCGGCTTGGGGAGAGTCCAGGCCGCCGCCACAGTATTTTGTAGCATCGCCTAGAGCGAGAGGCTACTTACTTTGCTCGTCAAGTGGGCGGCTTCGGGTCAGAAGTCGCTTTCACTGTTGTATTTGAGCTGTTCGCACCAGTCGTGTGCTCTCACCTAAGCCTTGCGTTGCATAGCTTACTTTATTTGCTAGTGCCAGTGGGTGAGCTGTGCCACACACTAGTATGCTATTGTATACACTGCTGCTGTATTGCTCGCCGGTGGGCTAATTAGTTTCCTAAATCGCCTTCACCGTGTTATTTTAGCCGTGTCACACTGTTGCATGTGTGTAGGCTGCTGTAGTGTGTCTGCCAGTTGGCAGCTTAGTTTCACACCGCTGTATTATTATAGCCGTGTCGCACCGTTGCACGGTAGCTCGCGCCTTAGCCTGGTTGCATAGGCTACTTTAGTTGCGCCAGTGAACGTCTTGGGACCCAAGTGTTGCTGTCACTGTGTTATTTAAGGCGCATTGTTGCCTGGGTGTGCTCGCCTGAGGCTCGATTGCCTAGCCTTCGTTGATTTGCTCTCCAATGGGCGGCTGGGGTTACCTAGAGCCGCTGAAACTGCCAGGGGACTACTACAGATAGAGAATAGCATTTGGCTAATTCTATCTTTTTAACCCATGTATGATCATGTGTTTTATTAATTTGACACTGTCCCCTTCTTAAATAAGCTGAATTCAATTGAACTGTGTTATTTAGGGGGTTGCATTGTTGCTTGGGTGCTCTCGCCTAAAGCTCGATTGCCTAAAGCCTACTGTAATTATGCTCGCCAGTGGGCGGCATAGTTTTACACCGCCACTGTTTTATTCTAGCGGTGTCGCACCAGGGACTCGGGTGCTCTCGCCTGAAGCCTGTTTGCATACCTTAATCGGATGCATATTTTAATTGTCTCAACAGGTTGCATTGTTGCTTGGGTGCTCTCGCCTAAAGCTCGATTGCCTAGCCTACTGTAATTATGCTCGCCAGTGGGCAGCATAGTGTTACACCGCCACTGTATTATTCTAGCGGTGTCGCACCGTGGCTCGGTTGTTCTCGCCTGAAGCCCGGTTGCATACGTTAGTTGCTACTAGCCAGTGAGCGTCTTGGGTTTCCAAGGGTCACCTTCACTGTGTTATTTTGGCTGTCACACCGTTGTCGTGTCAGCACAGACTACTGTATTTGCCCGCCAGTGGGCGGCATAGTTTTACACCGCCACTGTATTATTCTAGTGGTGTCGCACCGTGGCTCGGTTGCTCTCGCCTGAAGCCCGGTTGCATACCTTAATCGGATGCATATTTTAATTGTCTCAACAGGTTGCATTGTTGCTTGGGTGCTCTCGCCTAAAGCTCGATTGCCTAGCCTACTGTAATTATGCTCGCCAGTGGGCAGCATAGTTTTACACAACAGGTCGCATTGTTGCTTGGGTGCTCTCGCCTAAAGCTCGATTGCCTAAAGCCTACTGTAATTATGCTCGCCAGTGGGCAGCATAGTTTTACACAACAGGTCGCATTGTTGCTTGGGTGCTCTCGCCTAAAGCTCGATTGCCTAAAGCCTACTGTAATTATGCTCGCCAGTGGGCAGCATAGTTTTACACTACAGGTCGCATTGTTGCTTGGGTGCTCTCGCCTAAAGCTCGATTGCCTAAGCCTACTGTAATTATGCTCGCCAGTAGGCAGCATAATTTTACACTACAGGTCGCATTGTTGCTTGGGTGCTCTCGCCTAAAGCTCGATTGCCTAAAGCCTACTGTAATTATGCTCGCCAGTGGGCAGCATAGTTTTACACCGCCACTGTTTTATTCTAGCGGTGTCGCACCGTGGCTCGGTTGCTCTCGCCTGAAGCCCGTTGCATACCTTTAACAGATGCATATTTTAATTGGCTCGACAATGAGCAGCTTAGGCCTCCTAAAGTCGCCGTCACTGTTACTTTTAGGGCTGTCGCTCCGTTGCTTGCGCCTGAAGCTCGGTTGAGTAGGCTACTAATTCATTTAGCCTAGCCTGCTAAATTGCTGACATACTAAACAACCATAATTGTGACTGCCTTCATGGCCTCCCTACAGTGGAGAATGGCCATGACAAGTGCCCGGCAGGTCTCGGGGTGAGCACCCGAGGGAAGCACTGTCAGATAAACCATGCATGAACCGTAGTTTCATGCCTCAGGCACTGAGGCTTGCTAGGTAGAAGCTCTCCTACTAGCCTCCAACCAGCTCAGGGTACCAGCTGCAGTGAGTAGCCTTGCGGCTGTGCATCCTTCCTACTCAGGGGATGACATGCTGTCCACAGCTGCGTCTGTAATGTTATACAGATGGGCAGCTCGGCTAGAGGGTCAGTGTCCGTCCGTGACTTGCCAACTATTGGGCTAGATGAAGCTCTGGTTTCATCTGCACCTGTGAATGCCTTTTTTCGGCGGGCCCTCAATACTCCGTATATTTCTCTGGGCCTCCTCTGAGCCTCACTTCGAAGGCAGAGCTCCGTAGAGGCTTTGCAGATTTAAGGGCTCTCTCATCACACTAGTGACAGCAGAGCTCTGGCAGCCATGCACAATGCTGATAGTTAGGGCTTGGACTGGTTAGCTCCGATTGAGCCTGCTATAGCATCCCTGGTTGTCTCCCCAGACGAGGCTCTGAGAACCGATGTGCGCTGCCCTCGGCCCCAGTGCCAGATTACATACGACCTCCTTACTAGGAGTTACGACATTGCTGCTCGTATGGGACGTCTTGGGAATTTGCTTTCGCATAGTCATGGCTTCGTTGCAAACCATACAGGGGTCAGGTGCTGGTCACTCAGCACGGACCCTCAGTGATGCTCACTGCAGACTTTGCATTATGACTTAGGGAGCTAGGCAGGTTGATGCCAACGGTGCGTCCCAGTCGGAGGTGTGTCGACAGACCCTCCGTTCTCTTCCAGTGATCCCAGGCCGCACGCTTTAGGCCCCGGTGCGAAGTGTTCAGGTTGACCAGGCTAGACAGTAGTTGCACGCTGCGACGTGCGCCTCTGCCTGATTCCAGGCCGGGAACCTCTGTGGTACCCCTTGCCAATATCTTCAACCACGTCCAGGTGGGCAATCAAGGGGCCAGTGCTTCTCAGCACATTCTGAACAGCGCCGTAACACCGCGCTACGGTCGGCTTTTCAGGCGCCAGGAAGTCGGCGTCCAGCCTCCGCCCTCCCCCAGAGTCCCTGGGGGTGCTACTCGATGCTCGGTAGGTTCTACTCAGCCTAATTTCAGGTACCAAGGAAGTGGGGCGGGTTCGTCCCATTCTGGACTAAGAGGGCGGAATCAGTGCCTCACGGTTCTTCCTTTCCACATGCTGCGTGTTGCAGGTGGCCTCCAGTCTATCGCTCAGGCGGACTGGGTTGTGTCAATAGCCCTGAAGGACGCTACTTTCAGGTCCCTACTGCCCAATGCCACAGGTGGTCCTCCCCTTTGCATTTCTGGGCAAGGTGCATTTCAGGGTTCTTCCGTTGGGCCGTTCCTGGCTCTGCGTATATTAAACAGTGTGTGGCAGCATCCCTGTCGCCATTACAGCTCAGCGGTATGGTGTACTACCATACCTAGCAGCCTCTTCCTTTGACTGACAAGTATGCTGACCTCGGCATCCATGAGGGTCCGACTAGGCCTTCTCAAGGTGAGTTCTCTTCAGATCTGGGCGAATGGTCTCCACTTGGACCCCAAGTGGCAGAGACGCAAGATGGTCAGGGTGTCTGGTCAGTGCCTTCGGGCCCTCAGACCCTGGAGAGAGAGGGCATCCCTGATTGCAGGATCGCCCTTAGGGAGGAATCTCCCGGTGTGAGGTTGTAGAGACAGACGCCTTCTTGTCAGACTGGGACGCAGTCTATTAGTGCAGGACTGTCGTAGGCCAGTGGGATGCCCAGCAGAGACTGGAGCATGTTAGGCTGGAACTCCTTGCAGGGTTCTTAGCACGCAGGCTTCAACCACCAGGTGGGCACCAGATCGGGGCAGGGCCTGCGGGGTACGCAAGGGCTCCTTATGGGGGTGCTCCACCATTATCTAAGCTTTCCAGGTGTCTGGAACACAGCGATAGACCTTCTCTCTTGCCAAGGGCCACCCCCCGGGGAGTGGAGACTCCATCCGGAGGTGGTAGGCATGATTGGACAGTATGGCGGGCGGTGGCATATCTCTTGCTTCCGAAGAGAAGACCCACTGTCCCCCTGGGTTCTCCTAGAGTGGAGAGGATCCAGCCCCCTAAGGCAGGAGGCTCTGGCTAATGCTTGGCCAGTCAGCCTGCTTTATGCATTTCCTCTAATTCTCTTTTTACTGGTAACACTGGACGGGGTCCAGCATTGCAGTTACAGCCTACGTTTGGTGGCTCCACATGGGCCAGGAAGGCCATGGTTCCCAGCGTTACTAAAACTCCTCAAAGGAGTCCCTTGGTGCCTTCCAGAGAGACAGGAACTTCTGTCTCAGGTGGGCATACGACATGTAGGGCACCCGAACTCGGGGCGCCTGCAGCTGGGCGTGTGGCTCCTGATGGCCAGGACCCACTGTTGACGTATTGCGACCAGTCAGAGGTCCAGACCTGTTTTAGGTTCAGGGGCACTCTCTGCTATATGGCTCTATACAGACAGGTGGAAGTTGTTTGCACAGTAGTGCATGGCACATGGCGAAGTCCAAGGGACTTGCTCATTGAGAGTGATACTACACTTTCTGCAGTCTGTGTGGGCAACAGGAGAGCTGCTTCCACCCTCCCCGTTTATGTGGCTGCGATATCGGCCGCACATGCAAGGGTGGATAACCAGACGGTAGGGTCCCACTACCTAGTCAGGCAGTTACTGAAGGGAGGCCAGAGGCTTCATTCAGCCACCACGACCCCTGAGGGCACCATCATGGGACTTGCAAGTAGTCCTGAGGGCCTTAGGTCTATCCCCATTTGAGCCGCTGAGTCAGGCAGACCTGACGCGGCTGTCTATGAAGACGGCATTCGTCCTTGCCATTGCGTCTGCAAATGGTCGGTGAACTCCATGCCTTGTCAGTGAGCCAGGCGCGCTTGCGCTGGCATGTAGAAGGGTCAGGAGTGGTGCTCTCGCCAAATCCATCGTCTCCCCACTATGTAAACCAATCGATCGAGTTGGCTGCTTTTAATCTCCTGGGCTCACCAGGGGTGCAGAAAGAATGTCAGACCCACTGTGCCCGGTGCGGGCGCTTGGGGCATAGGTTGTGGCAATAACCAGCTTGCGTAAGACAAATAACCTCTTTGTCTGCTATGGGAGCTGCAGGAAGGGGGCTGCCCTGTCCAAACAGAGACACTCCCACTGGCTTGTGGATGTGGTCTGTGAATGCATATAGAGCACAGGGGCTCCCCAGGCCTTGCCCGTTGAGTGCCACTCTACCAGGAGTATGGCTACATCTTGGGCTGCCTTGAAGCGGGTTCAACGTCAGGACATTTGCGCCTCGGCTACATGGTTTTCATCATGTACGTTTGCGCGGCTCTACAGAGTAAATGTTTCTGCTCCTCATCCTGTGGGATGGCGGCTGTCTTGTTGACGGCTGTAAGCCCCTAATTGATGAGTACTCTTCGTGACCTTTCTGGTATAAGTCATCCAGTGCTGAAAGCACCGCCTCTGGCGGTCAGTAGGAACGAAATAGAACATAGTTACGTATGTAACTACGGTTCTATGAGTTCCGGATGACCGCCAGAGTTCTGTCACTCAGACTTCTCAGATACCACGAGAAGATCCAGTTGAACAGATCCTAGAGTGACTTCCGGAATATATACATATTCTCGGGTCACCCAGGTGTCACGGGTGACTATTTTGGTATAAGATCTCGACCTGCGCATGCGCGCGATGGAACATCCAGTGCTGAAAGCACCGCCTCTGGCGGTCATCCGGAACTCATAGAACCGTAGTTACATACGTAACTATCGTTTTCCTTGCCTTAGCCCAAGCTGAGTTACGTTGGTAAATAATGTCTGCTAGCTCAGGGGAAAACCATGGATTATCACGACCCTTTATTCTAAATATCTTGAATGGGGCATGTCTATTTATGATTTGGGTAAGACCATCATTAAAAATGTCCAGGCTGACTCCACATCAGGGATTAGCTCAATTCTACTCCAATTAAAATGAAACAAATCATGAAAAAAAACCTTGCTCATTAAATTGTTTGAAATTCCTCTTACAAATGACATGTGGCTTTGATTTAGGAATCTTAGTGTCCCTGACAGCAGCAACAACACAATGGTCACTTAAGTCATTGCAAAAAACACCAACAGCAGAGAATTTATGGGGAACATTAGTCAGAATCAAGTCAATTAAAGTTGACTTTTCAGGGCATTTGAGATTTGGACGTGTGGGGCAATTAATTAATCGAGTAAGATTTACAGAATCACAAAATATTTTAAAATCACCTGATGCTGGCTTAAGCCAGTCCCAGTTAAGATCACCAGCTAAAATAATTTCAGTGTAGTCCAATCTGGATAGAAGATGCACAAGAGACGGCAACGTAACATTTAAGGCAGATGGAGGCCTATAACATCCGACAACAGTTATACATAGGCTCTTAACCAATTCCACATTCAGTGCCAGAAATTCCAGTTGCTTGCTAATTGATTCAGAGACAATTATCTTAACATGAAATTTCAACTTTACATAAATAGCAACACCTCCACCTCTCTTTGGTCTGTCAGCACGATACACATTGTAGCCATCAATACAAATATCATTATCAGCAATTGATTTTGTCAGCCAAGTTTCAGATGTTACAACAATGTCGGCATCTGTTGATTTAATCCATATTCTGAGCATATCCATTTTGGGTAACAAACTGCGCACATTAATATGCATGACACTGAGACCCGACAGGTTAGGTTGCACGTTACCAGACAGAAGTAACAGTAAAACAATCAACCACCTCTGCTTGCAGACATTAGGCTTACACAAAGAGCCGTTCAGCAATTAATACTTTATGTCCAAACGATGTCTGTCATCGCAAAATAGTCATTTAAAACCAGAAGGCTTTGAAGCCGGCGCAAGTCTCTGGGTGAAAACCCCGCTAGGTTCATGTCCTGTGCCTGTAGCTTCAGAGTTTGCACGGATTGTACAACATCTGTACAACTGGAGCCAGGGCCAGCCCTGACCAATTTGGCGCCCTAGGCAAGATTTTAGCTGGCGCCCCCCATTGCATTGCAGTCAGGTCCACCACTGTTCATACACTCACACAGAACTGGATAGCTTTGTCTTTGTCTTTGACATTTCATTTTATTTTAGATAGAAAATAACCCACAAAATAAAAACCATATTACAAAACAAGTGACATAACATTAAAAAATGAAAACAATACAATATTACGATTTGCACAGAAAAATGCAGACGTTAAAATTATAATCTATTACAAGTATAGTTTAAATAATCATAACTTTGCATTGAATATAATTCCACACAAAAGCTATATTACACAATTAAATGACAGAGACCTCTGGTTTGTACTGCTATTTAACTTGATTCCAACAGAGAGCTGTCTACATTTAGATGTTAAGACCTCATCTTCATATCTCAACAAGCTCACCTCACCTTGCTACAGCCTGACTACTCTTGCCTTTGGGTCCATTGGTGAAGCCTTTGGCCGTGTCTGAACTGCCATACTAGCGTCCTACATCCTACATACTCACCATCTATATACTGCATACTCTCTACTCAAAGATCGATTGTGTATGCGAGCTGCGTCTAAAACGTTCTCAGTTGAAGTATACTCAAGCAATGAAGAATTTCTTCTTCTTCTTATAAGATTCAGGCAGTTTAGACACTGTTAAGCTTATAACCGCCCTCTACAGGTTAGATATTGAACTAGATTTTTACAGTCCTGTGTTCATCATCTGTGTTTTAGACCTCTTGTTTTATAATTATGTTTTGAGGCGGAGGATCCCTCCGACGCTCTCTGTCCGGCTCATCAGCACTCAGCTGTCTGTGAGTTGAGCTGGACGAGCCGCGGTGTGTGGAACAGCGATCTGTTCTGATCTCTCTCCACTATCAGACTCACAACACTCATTTCACTTAGTGACTCTAATGTTGTTAGGTATTTATCTTCATCTCTTATGTATTGTAAGAGTGTATGAATGACTGCACGTACAGTTGTCAGATCGCGGAACCCCAAACAATGTTGTTGCCTAGCAACTTGCTCGAAAATATTTCATTTTCCTGGGCGGGTAGAATTGACCCAGTGCATTGTGGGGCGGTTGAGTAGGAAAAGTATACGATCGATTCATACCCAAAATCTTCCCGGAAGTTAGTACTCATCCGGGAATTTCTCACATACCCAAACTCGCATACCCAACCGTCACATACTCAAATTGAAGTCAAAATGAGTATGAGTAGGACGTTAGTATGGCAGTTCAGACACGGCCTTTATTCCTCATGCTGCATCACTGGGCTGTGCTAAGGTGGAGAAGATGTCTGCAGGACAGGTGGCTCAAAGTATTTCAAATTAAAACCGGAACAGAGAAAAGTATACATGTTGTTACATTATTTATATTAATACATGGTGAAAAGCTTTAAAATGGAAATTAGATAAGATTAAACTCTTGTCATTAGAATGAAATGCAGTTTAGCATACAACCAGAGTGAAGAGAAGCAGTAACTAATGGAAAGCTATAGGTAAGGTACAATCAAACGGAAAAGTTTGCTCCTGCTTTTTATTAAATCAGAATCAAGCCTTCTGATGATATCTCATGGCTTTATGTATAGCACTTTGATTTACCTTGTGTTGAAAAGTGCCTCACAAATAAACTTGACTTGCCTCAGGTATGCAATATTAACAGTTATTATTGTCAGGGTTTCAGGGAAACGACAGACAAGAACCCAATTGCAGGACACAGGAAACAGTTCAGATTCAAAAATAGATTTTAATGAAGTGGATGACAAACCAGGTAGTAAGACAGCATGGCAAACAAGTCCAGTTGGGGCAGGCAAAAGGGAAAGTCCAAAGACAGGTCGAAACACGAACAGGCAAGCAGGATCCGAACACAGGGTGAAAGCTGGGTGAACACACTAGGACAATCTGGCACTGACTGATGGAACTGAACTGAAATATATACTGGGGCTGATTAACTGATGAGGAGCAGGTGAGTGTGGGGCAGGCCAGGTGAATGTAATTAACAGGGAGTGCAGAGCAGGAGGGAGTGGCCGGGTCTGAAGTGACATGAGTAGAAAGTAAACCAGGAAAACAGACATGAAAACAAACTAAATACTGGCTGAAGTTGTGACAATTATACTGTGCACTTTTAACACTGATGTAAACTAACACAATAAACCCAAGGTTGACAACCATTAATTATAGTGGAAAAGGAATATTTTTCTAATAACCATTATAAGCAGTGCAAACTTTGGCAAGTTATGACAGGGGGTGTAGGCTACCTGAAAAATCTTTCGAAATGTCTCTGATGAATTTAAGCTGGGAGTAATGTTACCCATATTCCAAAAGTAAGCTAGCAAGTTAACACACTGCTCCTACAACGGCTAAAACAATGCAGCACACTATTCATTCATCACATTAACGTCACTGTAGGCCTACCTCTGTCTTTGTCACGTTTTTCCTCCTCTTCTTTTCCTTTTCAGTCTAACCTTGGCACGAGAGAGCTTTTGTCTTTTTGACATGGTGCGCGCTCTTTTCTTCCGGTTCCGACCGGTGAAGTTACCGTTCAGATACCTGGCTGATCGCCAGAAATCTGGAAGAGTCTATCGGAGGAGAGAGAGGAGGGCGTTTCAATTTTTTTAATAGTTTGTCTATCCTCAGTAGTTGTCATATTTTAAGCTTAACTCATATTTTGAAATTATAGTATTAACAGTATTAGTAAAAAAAAAAAAAAGTTTTGGTAGCCAATTTTTATTTTTATTTTTTTGTGGTGCCCCCTGCGGATGGATGCGCCCCTAGCATTTGCCTATACTGCCTATGCCCAGGGCCGGGCCTGACTGGAGCATCCGTAAGCAATGTCTGGTGGGCAATACACGTTGTTAGATGTACTCACCCACTTGCGATCGCTTGCTCGTAAGTCCCACACAGCCAAGGCGCAAATAAGAGTGACGAGAAACGCCATAGTCTCTGTTCGGAAAAGTTTGCGTGCGTGTGTGCGTGTGTGCGTGTGTGTGTGTGTGTGTGTGTGTGTGTGTGTGTGTGTGGTGTGTGTGTGTGTGTGTGTGTGTGTGTGTGTGTGTGTGTGTGTGGAGCCCGCAGGCAAGGGATCAGAGAGGGGGATGAGATGATGCTGCGCCATGGCCAGGTGATTTCGGCAGGCAGGTGGACAAAGGCGCAGTAGAGAATGAGTGATAGATCCAGAGGATTGTTTAATCCCAATCAAATAATCCAATAAAAAATATATGCTTACACTTTGCATACAATTAGGATGGCAAAGAAATGATTTGCTTTACTTCAGGACAAGTTTAAAAAGGTAAAAACGTGTTAGTAAAAAACAGACAACGCTGATGTGGACTGGCATGCTGCCATCTTGGATCACTGAGTGATTGTTTTTGTGGATATTTTTGAAGGAAGTCCACTTCTAGGCAGATGTTAAGTCACTCTTAAAGCTCTCCATTTGTAGATGATTTGCCTCACGGTGGACCGATGGAGCTTAAACTTTTTGAGATTAATTTATAGCTGCCCCCAGACAAATGTGCAACATCACAACTCTATTCTGAGATCCTCTGAGATTTCCTTTCCTCTTGGCATGTCTGACCTGTATGGGTTCACTTTGGTGAGCCTAAACTGACCTGGTTTGATCTCTGTTTAATCTAGTGCCGCCCAATTTCTTCCCTAAAGATCTCTCATCACATTGGTCCCATCTGATTGTGTTTACCTGCTCGGGGTTCACTAACTTTTGCACATACAAAAGTTGGGAAATAATTTGTATTATTTTAGTTGACTACACAATTGATTTCTGGAAAAATGTATGTGGAATTGATAAACACACACCTGTTATTTAATATAAAAATGACTGGTATTGATAAAATTAATTAATAATGGTTAAACTAAATAAAACTCCAAAAGGCTCAAGGGGTTCACATACTTTCCAGCAGCACTGTAGGTTGTGATTTATTTTGACAAGGCGCAGTTCATTACAGTTTTTTCTTTCTTGCGACAAAGCAACCAATTAAATCAGGTAGTAATGACTTTTCTGGTCTCCAAACGTTTGGTGGAGCGTAAGGGGGCAGTCCTAGTAAAAGGCTAAATGTGCAACAGTCCAAAACCCAAAGATGTTGAGTTGAAAAGTATCTCATGAGACAGAAGCACTGAATCTAATAGCAGCTGGTACTAGACAATATATAGTAAAACATCTAAAAGTATACTAAACTACACAATATGCTTCAGTC
Organism: Ammodytes dubius; assembly: GCA_026122265.1. NCBI lineage: Eukaryota > Metazoa > Chordata > Actinopteri > Uranoscopiformes > Ammodytidae > Ammodytes > Ammodytes dubius. Next base: position 2,395,002 of record CM047507.1, read on the forward strand.
CATTGATGTTTTATCTCTATATTTGACATTTAATATATGACTAGTTCTGTATTAATTGTTGGCCATGATGATGATGATGATGAATACATTAAGTTGATGAGATAGTAGCTTAAAAGATAGGCTCCAGGGACATGTAAGCTTCCAAACTAGTTTCTGATGTTGTACTGTGTGTTGCAGAGGTGCGTGAGGTGTTTGCACAGGTGCTGTCTGATCTCAGTATTCCATACACTCGTGTTCCAGTGGAGCCGGGGTTCCACAGCTGCTCCTGGCTGCCAGCTCACCTCCAGAGGTTCTACACACAGGTGGAGAAGGACGCCCGCGAGTCCATCCCCGTCTTCACACGCTACGGAATCAGGTCTGTCCTAGAGTGTATAAAACATTCACAAACTGGAACAGTGTTCTTTTAGTGTGAAATAAGGTTGATTGGATGTTAATGTACTGATGGGGCCAAATATCAAGTCAATTGAACCATTTGATGTCATAGTATAGCAACATGGCCCCATACTAGGGCCACTTGGTGAGGCACCTTGTCATTTGAGTCTTATAGACAATTCTTATTTATTTTAATTGTTTTCTTGACATGCTTTGTTGTAACTAAGTTTTAAGTAGAGCTTCAAAATGACATCAGTAGCAAAAGACAAAAAACTAATTATGCAATTTATTGAAAACTGAATTTAAACTGAATGTAAACTCAAACAGGCTGTTCATCATCTGATGAAAAAGTTAAGTCCAGTTGTGTATAAGACAACCTGCTGCTCATTGCCCCTGGTGGGATTAATAAAGTTGTTTAAATTGAATGGAATGGTGTGTTATATGTCACTTTTCTGGCACAACCCACGTGTTGACTGATTGTCTATGACCTCCAGTGTTTGCTGGACATACGTATTCCCATTAGCTGGAAGAGACAACACTGAGGTTGTCCTGTCACAAAGAGGGAGGGGAAGTTAACATGTTGGCGTCATGGTAAGACTTTGACAACTGCCTATTCCCAGCATGCTGCTAGACAAGTTATATGTGACAAACTTAATGCAGAATTGAGCCTTTACTAGGCCACCTCCCAAACACACAGGCTGGCCACAGTGCAGAGTAGGACAGGCCCTGGCAGAAGTCAACACTTTATTGGTGAAGCTCTATTGATTCCTATGGAGAACTGTTACATTTTCATTTTTTTCTCAAGCTTTTATCGTTGACTCATTAGTAGAAATGGTCAAACGGTGGAATAGTGAAACTCATTACCCAGATATTTCTTTCTCTGTCCAAAACCTCAAAAGTCAAAGCCTGAGAAGTGTAGGATGTGGATGTATGGTGGATAAGGTTATGTGGACATCCTCATACCCAGTCACAGCGTGGTCTGCTCCGCTGTAAAGCCTTTCTAAACCTCTTCCATGTCCACAGGTGGCCAGACGTTTACCTGGGCCTGAGCACCATGGGCCTGAACATGTCCATCCCCAACCTGCAGAGGGCGCTCACACAGGCTGTGTCTGCAGGCTCCAGCAGCCAGGCCGTGGTCACTGCAGAGCTCATGGTCCACCCAGGTTACCCCAGCCTGCCCCAGGAGGGGGGCTGTGGAGAGGGACCAGACCACTTCTCTCAGTCCACTGACAGACAGCACGAGCTCACTGTGCTCACACACCCTGCACAGCTGGCCCTCTACAGCCAGGAGAGAGTCCAGCTCTGTGCCTTCAAAGACCTCTGAGCACCGCTGTCTTAACATCACTCACATAGCGTAATATATACTGGACTGCACCAGAGTCAAACAAACGTGGTAAGAAGTAAATAAAATAAACATTATTTAGAGTACTATTGACAACTAATACAATAAATGACTATACATCTCCTCTACAAATGGATGGGGAGGTTTAAATAATAACACAGTATTGTTAATAACACATTGGGGCAGTTTCACAGACAGGATTAAGCCTAGTCCTCGACTAAATTGTACTTTCAATGGACAATCTCCATTCAAAATTCCATGTAGTCCAGGACTTGCTTAATCCATGTCTGTGAAACTGGCCCTAAAATTATAACATTTAAACCCAGACACATTCACTTTTTCATAATGACAGATGAATAACCGTAAATGACAGATAGGGCTGTCATTACACTGCTCTTAATCTCTAGTGAGTGTTAAGCACAGAAGCACTATGTGCCCTTATAGGACCACACACTGAAATGTTATATTCTCCTTGGAAAGGAAGAGGGGTTTGTCTAAGATGACAGCAATGTTTGAAGCAAACTTAGTTCTTTATGTAAGCCTTACTAGGTGCTGCTTTCCAGTGCTCTGATGCAGATCAATGTACCCTAGGCAGTGACACCCTGGTTGGTTCTAAACCTCCAGGTTACACACACTTCTCTAAAAGAGGAAACAAAGGTGAACTTCCATCACAGCTGACAGATCCAGGTCTAATCTGGATCAAGTGTGGCTTTCCCTGCATTCCAAATCACATACTCTTTCTTTTTACTACACTACATACTAAAGTACAGAACAGTTTAAGGGCCATAGGAGAGAAAAAAAATCAGATGAGGAAGATTTTTTTTTCATTATGTCAAGAATAAAGATGAATACTCCAAAATGCTATTGGAGTTAGTGGGGAATTTATGTATTTTCAGCATACTACAATTGTCTTGCATGTATTGGGACATCCTCAATCTTCTGGCATACTAAATAGTAGGGAAGTATGGGTATTGGAATGCAGGGTTTGTTTCCAGCTGGACAGTTCTCTCTGGCTCTGTGTTCAGACTTAACACAGAGAAGAAGAAACTCAATGGGCTAGTAGCAACAACAGCCAGAGTAGTTCAAACTACTCAAACTGAAAGAAACGGTGCAACAAAACTGACCTCATCCATCATTAGAACCACTCAGTCACACCGTCTGCTGTCTCACTGTGTTTGCTCTCTCCAACGCAAAAGCAGTAAAATCATTGTGTTGAGTTCTCCTCTAATGCTGTTGCCCTAACTCTTAATGACACTGTCCACACCAGACTGGAAGAAGATATGCACAATGTTGTTGCACACATTAAAGGGACCAAGCTTCTTAACTAAGCATATTAGTCTGAGTCTGATATGATCGTATCCCATCATAGAAAAACTCATTGCACATCACTGCACAGGGTGAAATAGTAGAGGGGTAATAGGAACCCATCAGCATATTTCTATTTTAGGAACTTCTGACGGATACATGAAGCCATTTAGTCAGGAGTTTGTATGTACTATGTTGGAGGGATGATTTCCAATGATCTCAGGTCTGTAACATTGAACTGTCACCTGCCAAGACTGTGTCTTTAAATCTCCTGTAACAATACAGTATGTTTGTAATATGTATAGCTGTTGTCTGGGTATTTGAAATGTTATATTTTGATAAAAGTTTCTGAGGAAACTTTTTAATGCATTGACATATTTGAATTGATTGAACAGCTTGAAAATCCAACAATGTGAGCTAATAAATGATGTCAACCTGGTGTTTGTCATTTGACTTATTTTAAAATATTTCACAGGATCGTTAAAGGTGCTGTAGGCGGAATGGTTCTTTTAGCTAACTTCCTGTCACTGACTGCAGTTAGCAGTCCCCTCCCTCGTCCCCACGTCACCACATCAATGCACTGTGGTCTTCAAGCAGCGAGTTATCTAGCATCATCTCAGTGTGATAAAACATGATAAAAACCATCAAAACAGACATTGGGAAGGATTTTTACCTGCTCCGCCATTGTAGGCGCATACACATTCACCCATCTGTCGCTCTGGCGTGCACCGGCAGTGAAACCATGAGTGAGACGGGTGTCGGTTTGTAGCGTTCTCTCTTGTGATTGGATATTAATTTTGGGATCCCCGCAAAAGTTTATTTGCCGATTACATGCAGAGCAGCTGACTGAGAGATCGGCTTTATGAAACGTGCACATTATGTAAGTGATCATTGTATGAATAAAGAGCGATTTAACACTTATATTAACATAAATAAACCGCTTACTTCACCTTTTAACATATTAATGTTTTAAGTGAGCACACACAAACACCCATTGCACCGTCTGTTCCTAATCCATATTGGCATAATATCAGTCAAAAATATGAATCATAACTCCTAACTTTTTTTGTCTATTGAAGCTTCCTTCATGTTTGCCTTTGTGTGCTAGATGAGAGGCAGAAAGGTATAATGAAGGTCCCTTCATACAGGTGGATAAGCTGCAGTGTTGCGTGTAGCTCTTTTACTAAAACACTTGATGTTAATTTCCACCTTTGCCAGTATTTGTCTTTCATGTATCATCGGTACTTTTGGTCACAAACATAAAAAAAACCTTCCATCTTTGACAAACCCAGGTGTTTGAATGGTGACTGTCAGATGAGTGACCAAGCCTCTACAGACTGCTGCTCAAAGGGCACAATAAACATTTGTATATGGAACCATTGAAGTATTTTGACATTGTAACTTTTACCTAATGATCTTTTTATTTTTTACTACCTATCGGTCAGTTTGAAGTTGTTATATGGATAATGCTTCTGGACTTTTACAAACTACTTAGTAACTTTGTGATGAATCAGTTCAACACGTGGTATGTGCCTTGTGTGTGTGAGGGCAAATGTATTTGTAACCATCGTATTGATCTGTTTTTTTATATGTATATCACATCAGTTTAACACATGTGCATTTCCTCTAAGAAATGTGCTGACAACAGTTGCTTTAACTAATTTAAGGTTTATTGTGGCTGACCACAATAAACCCCTGAGACCTGTTTGACCATCTGTTAGTTGACATCTGTTAGTTGACACCCCCGTTCAAAAATCCCTGTCTGACCAAAAGATAGGGTCAGTCCCGTCGGGGGCTGACCATGCAGGTTGGAAACTTTACTCTGTTTTATCTACTTTTATTAAATTGTTTATATTGAGAAGTTTCAGTTCATTTATTCCCACAAGGTTTAACTGATTAAAAAACTTCCACAGCCTTTAACCCTAAACTGTGCTTTTTAGTCAAGTCAAGTCACTTTATTTATATAGCACATTTAAAAACAGAAGTTAGCCGCAAAGTGCATCAGTCCGTGGTCCACATTAAATGTGGTTCCGAGTTCTATTTATGGATACTCTGGACAACAATCATGTTAAGTCAATGATTTGTAGTGAATGGGATCTTACTAGCTTTTTCAGATGTAAACCATAAATGACCATGTTGGAGTCTCACTGTGGCTGCTGTTAAGGCTGACCAGGAGACTGGGAGGTGATATTTGCTGTCACACTATGGAAGCGGCTCTATAGTCATGATATTAACTAATAATAGCTTTAACTGTTGGTTGATTATGTCTCTAAATCCAAGTCTAGCATATTGATGGGTTTGGATCAGTTCTGTTCCTCTAGTGAGCAAAAGCTGAACGTGCAACATCCAATTGACTACCAGGCAGACAGTGAGGCCAAATGGTTAGCCATCTTTATTATGAAACAGTATTGGGACCAGATCAAACAGCGGTTACATGGTGGGGTTTCGTTTGGCCACTGCAGTCCCTTCCCATGTCCTGACAGCCAGCCCTCTGTCGGCTGCCGTCAAGGTGCTTGTTCCTAGGAGCGCCTCCAGGAGACCCAGCTTCGCCCTCCTTTAGGTCCCTCTCAGCTGGGCAGCTGACAGCACATCTGCTGCTGGATCAAATGTCTCAGTGTGGGTAAAGGGCTCTGTGTCTAGTATGACAGGTGAGTAAACTTGGGTGCCCAATAGTGGGAGAAGAAGCATGCTTGGAAGATGCAAGTTAACCAGACAGGTTCTTCCCACGTTGCCAGTTTTATCAATATCAAGTGCCAATCAAAATAATTTAAAGTGGAGAAAGTAAATTATTATCATTAATTAAGGGGGAAACAAATCACGGAAGCCATTTGTAACACAACAGCATGGTCTGACAGTGCAACTCATCTAATTGGGTGTAGATCTGAGAAAAGGTGGGGGTAGTGCTGTTCAATTGGTCTTTAAGGGCCCTGCTGAAGAGAAGTAGGTGTTTGGAGTGTTTGGAAACCAATGACTCTTCCTTTAATACACAATAACCTTCTGTAGCATTGACACACTGTGGTGAAGGAGGTGTAGAGAGCAGGAAACATCTCAGCAAGCACACCTCCAGCTCCGCACTACACTCAACCTTTGTTCCTTCAAATATCATCGATGGGCCAAAAGAAGAAAATAACAGTAATCAACCAGTTTTCCTGCTTTGCAAAAAGAAAAAATACTTCAGAAAAGAATCATGTCTAAATGAGCTTCTATTGAACACATGAGTTGTTTATATAGAGGAAACAGCAACAGAAAATGAACACATGAATCTGAGTTTTTCCATCCAACTCTTCATCCAAACATCATGTTCCCTTAGCATTTCTTTTCCCATTTTTCACATTAAGAAAAAGAGTAGAAAGTTAGAAATGGATCGGGAGATTTTATGGCCAAGGTGGAAGAGGGGGAGGAAGCTGTCTGATCCACAGAGAGTCCTGGATGGGAGGGAGGCTGTGGCTGCAGAGGGGAGGGGGATAGAATGAGAGGAGGAAAGAGAGAGAGAGAGAGAGAGGGAGGGAGGGCTACACGCTCGTCAGATGATCAGTCCCCTGGCCGCTTTTCGGCGTGTTTCTTTGTAAACTCTTCAGCGTTCTTCACGAATTTTTTACGGTCCTTTGAGTATTCTTCTGCTAGGTCTGCCCTCAGGGGATGCTCCGGCTGGGGGTCGTTCACCAGCGCAATGAGGGACTGGATTACTGCAAGACACAGACCACAGAGAGCAAGAGATACAGTTAGATATGGACAAAACTATTGCTGAACAGTGGTGTGTATGTGCTCTCATTAAAAGAACCATACCACTTGTTTTAACCAACCCGGTAAATCCAATCATGATATATGGTGTTGCAGTCTTTCCAGCACATAGGCTCTACTTATCTGTGACTGAGTCCCTCACCATCTTCCAGTCCCACCTCAAGACCCATCTCTTCTCCTCTGCCTACCCCTAGATCACCCACCAACCCAAGCCCCATCAACTTATATTTTCCTTTTGTTTGTTTATGTAAAGTGCTTTGACTGCGAGAAAAGCGCTATATAAATTAAATATATTATTATTATTACTTGGGCAGGTAAATTGAGAGCCGCCCAGGTAGATATAACCCATATTCGATTATTTAAAAAAGAGGGCTTTTTTAAATGGTTTGACCGGGAGCTCAGGGCTCCCGGTCAAACCCCAACTAATCTTCTTAACACTGGTGACAACAACACTTTCCCATAATGTGAAGCTGACGGCGATTTATTAAAACAGGAAAGAAAGAAAAGGCACAGTGCTTCCTGCATTTGGGTCGGATCGAGTCCGGACAAATTCACACCACAAACGAACTGCAGCAGAGTGCGTATGGAAACGCACCGAGACTACCTCTTCAGCTGGGTCTCGGAGCGCTTGTTTGGTCCGCCCTCGAAACTGCCTGGAAGATGCGCACCGAAGGCGGAAGCGCACCTGAGTTTGTTTCAACCGAACTAAACACGGCATGTGTGAATTCACCCTAACGGCCTCCACACACATCCTGCGTCTACCTCTGGAGCGCGTCGCCTTACCTTACTGCTGCCTCTCTCGTGCTTTTTTTGGACACACATACAACGTCTCAACTGCTGCTGCAGTGCTGCTTTTAAAAGCCCTGTCTTTCTACATAGAGTTTTCATAGATAAGTCCCATTAAAAATGAAGTTCTTTCATGTCATTTATGATGCATATGATTTATATTTAGTCTAATATTGAGTCTCGACAGTAATCCATGCGCCCCATTGCCCTTTTTTTGTGCCACATTTCCGCTTGTTGGAAGTTTTATTTGGAAAGGGACACACCAGGAAATGGTGAAACTACAGCGAAAGCTGCCGGTATGAAGTCAATATGACTCTCAGCAGAGTATTTCTCTATCAGTTAAAGCAGAGACCCGAGAGAGACGCGCGGCTCTCAGAATAAAATAGGCTCCGCCTCCTGAGGTAAAGGGGAGCGTCGCTGTTGACAGGCGTCTGCAGTGCGTCTGAGGTTGGATGTGTGGCCGCTCGAGGTTGATTACACGGTCAGTGACAAAAAGTCAGACGCAGACGCGAGGTAGACGCTCAGTAGAGGTAGGATGTGTGTAGAGGCCGTTAGTGTAGCCTTGAGTCGGATAAAAGTAACGCCTCGCTACTTCATTCCTCTGCAAGTTGATCGGGCAGCCAAAGCTAGTTAGCTTAGCCAAGCCAACACATGGGCACTTGTCAAAACACGCAGCCAACTAAAGTTCGGGCCAAGAAGCTGACGGATAACAGAACTCATGTGAGTAATCTAGGCTACCCTTAATTTGATATAAAATTGGATATCGCCCAGCCGTATAGTCTGGTCTGCTTAAAAGACTATTTAAATAGGTAATCCTTTCTAAATTATTTAACGTCATTGAATCATTGTTTATCTATGCCAGAGACCTCGCCAGTGTCGTTGTCTAGGGGAACGGCTTCCGCGATCTGCCTGTCTCAAGCCCGAATACACAGAGCCATGTCGGCAAACTGACAGCGCAACTGAAGGGACTGTAGGGAGCCGCCTCCCTCCATTTCAGATGAGTAAATTACATTCACCTCCAACTAGGGGTGTGAACGTTTACAAACACACTTTTTTTTGCCGATGCTGTTGGAGTGACAGTGTGCAGTGAGAAAGACATGCAGACAGATAGACAAAGAGAGGCAGAGAGGCCTTTATTTCATCATTTTGCTTTTTTGATCAAAACTAGCCTAGCGATCATCTGTTATTAGACTGACTACCGCTGTCGGGGCCGTTGGGCTGATCGGACCAGCTGTTTGAATCAGAGATGAAAACAAAAGTGAAACTGAAGGTGGAGCACTTGAATAATTAAAAGTGTGTTGTGTTATCTGCTTTAGTAGACTACAGTAGCACATGTCGCCCCCCCACTCCTGGAAATAAATTAAGTATTTTTCGAAAAAATAAAACGGTTTTCGTTTTTTGAATTTTCCTTAACGGCTACACGTGCACACCCCTACCTCCAACGTATGGACAGCGTTTAATTAAAGCCTCTCATTTCTATTATCAAAAAAGCTTTGATGCAAATGAAGTCTGAACACACACAGCGGGCAGCAGCAGTGTTGCTTAAAGGAAAGTGCAGTTGCTCATTCTTATCAGCACCACAACTGCGTGCTGCTGCCGCAAAAAAAGGCACTTTTTTTTTATCCGTGCCTCCAACACGTCGACACGCAAATGAGTCATTTCACATCCCTAGTTTTTATTACACATTTTTGAGGGATACAAAATATCGCCGTTATCGTTATCTGCAAATAATCGCACACATTTTTAATATCGCACACCCCTAAAAAAGATTGTGTTCCATCATCAGTTTAGCTATAGGGGCGTTCTGTGACACAAACACACCCACCTTGGTCAGTTTTGGTGGCAGGCTTCCAATTCTCTGCACTGATCACAGGCAAGCACACCTGGCCCTTCTCATCGATGTTGGGGTGATAGATCTTTGTCTTGAATGTGATCTTGGGAGGCTTGAAGGGGTACTCAGTGGGGAAAATTATTTCGATTCTGAACGCACCTTTGTCATAAGGAGGGTTGTCCTGGAAGTAAACAAAGGAGGTTAGTCAAGGAAACAAATGGGTCAACTTATGTCAGAGCAGAGCAAAAAGAATGGCTACTTACAGGAACAATGAGCCCTTGCCATGACAATAGGTTTGACTCATCAACTTGAATGTGGCTGAAGTTTTTCATTCCAGACTTGCGAATCTCGTCAAGTTCCTGAAAGAAGCGTCATATTATTACAAGTCAAACAATATCAAAATGTCATTATGATGAGAAGGTGACTGACACAAGTGAAACTTTACTCCTCACTCCACTCCATAATGGTACAACCCGTTTTCAATTGAAACCACTTTCAAGTGTGTGACAAAGGATTTCTTGAGAAACATGCTTTATTGCATTTCAATTTCACTAAATATTTAAGCTCTACAGTTTCTTCCTGGTTATGTCAATGCATGTATGGCATTTAACAGTGGAACAGAAGTTCAGGCTTTCCCCCAGTGTATTCCAGGCATGGTGGCCCACCATTTTGAGGTATGCAACTTGCTGGTTGAATAAACTTTAAGTCAAAATTTGCCAGGGGTATAATAATTTCGAGCATGACTGTATGTGTATCTGCACACGCACCTTCACAGTGTGCGCGTGCAGGCCGGTGAGTAAAACAAACAAACATGGACGCTGACGGGCAGCAGCATTACAGCTAATGCTGGGCTTACACTAAAGGACTTTTAAAAGACTTTGAAAAGACTGAAGACTGAAACCCTCTCACATCTAAAGACAATCAACTCACATCTGAAGACAACTAGTCATTAGTTTTCAGTCACAGAGTGAGATTTTGAAAAGACAGGGGGTCTCATATTGCAAGACTACAACTAGATTCCTTTTGAAATTAATATTATTTCCAATCCTGCTACGGGGGATTAAAAGTGATTTCAGTCAAATAAAAGTTTCTTTTAGCAGGTAAAATGGACTGGGTGTATAAACAACTATATGCCCTTATCACGTAGGCTTTGTGTCATGTATGATCACGTTTAAAACTGCAAACGCGATTGTGATTATATTTAATAAAAAAAAAGTTAATTCAATATTCCGAGTTAAGGTTAAGGTTGCGCGTGACAACCTGGTTCTCTAGCCGAGGCTGCTACGTGAAAGTGTCCGGAAAAAGTGCCTCACAGCTGTACACAGGCAGGGTCCGACAACCAATGGCCCGCTGGCCCGGGGCCAGTAAAATCATATGCAGGGCAAGTTGATTGGTCAGTCACTGTCCCGCCCGGGCCAGTAACGACCAATCACAGTTCAGTATCTTTTTGTAGACTACATCATGGTTCATTGAAATGCGCGCTGAGAGTCGTAATGAAAGCAGCGTTTATTTAAGACTCATTATAATATACATAATAAATCATATATTTTTTAATGAAAGGCCAGTGGACATACTATGAGTGGGCGTTTTGACAGGCGGAGCAACAAGCGGGCGCACTCTCGCTCCGTTGGCAGAGCTGTAGGCCTACCCTCCGATCCGATCCGCTCCGCTCCGCGAGCGGGACAATACCGAGAGAGCCAACTCAATATTAGGGATGTGAACGACTTTTTAAGATCGCGAGTCAACAAATCAATCGACTTACTTTGCCCCCTTTTTTTCTTCCCACCGCAGAGGTGCAGACAATCAAAGTGAAAACTGCGCTTTTTCGGGGGCGCCTTTAGCTCAGTTGGTAAGGCGTCCCCTCCATGGGCCTCGGCCAGCAGCAGACCCAGGTTCGATTCCAGCCCGCGGTCGTTCTCTGCATGTCACTCTCCTCTCTGCCCCATTTCAACTCTGTCTCTACACTATCAAATAAAGCATAAAAATGCCAAAAAAATAAAAAATAAATAAAATGCGCTTTTTCTTTAGCTGCTGCCGTAATGTTACAGTATTTGCATCAAAGCGCAAATGGTAATACAAATGAGAGGCTTTATTTAACCGCTGTGAATGCGTCGCTGGTGATTGTAATTGTGTCGGCTGGATACAGAAACTAACGGGGGGAGGCGGCTCACTGTACATTTCCTATAGTCGCGCAGTTTGTTTGCCGACATGGCTCTGTGTTTTAAGGCTCGAGACATACAGATCGCGAAAGCCTTCCCCATTGACATCGCTAACGGAGAATATCCCCGGTTATTATTTTAATAGTCAAACCGCAGAGTTCTTCCGCGCTGCGGCTCACTCACTCACTGGCGAAATCTCACCGTGAAACGCTGCTTCGCTCGCACTAGGTTTCTAAGGTGATTTAACATCAGTCTTAGACGAGCGTTTAACTTATGCTGCATATTTTGCACTGCACTGTTTTTCATCAATAGTTTGAAAAAATTGTCCCACACCGGACTCTTATGTGATGCTGACACTTCATGCAGAAATACTGAAATACTGGCCCACTCATTCCACATACTTTCAGTTGTAGGCTTCAAATTCAATGTTTGCCAGGTTTTATATTATGTGTATGAGCAATATCAATATTTCACATCATTAACTAAAAGAAATATAACCAAATCTAAAAAGGGAACTTCTATACTGTATCAGTGTTTCCCGCAGGATTTTTTTCAGCAGCGGTGGTGTGGTCCCCAGGCCCCCCCGGCCGAAAGTTTGGCATTGATGCTGACTCTTAAACATGTTTAACCATATTATCCCTAACCCCTAAGCTATCTTTGAGATTTTTTGGTTCGCCTGGATGTATTCTCTAAGATTGCATTCATCACCCCTATAATGCACAGTCAAGCTATGAACATAATTTATTTGGGCCACAACCTGGACTATACGAATATGTGTGCTGCAGTGATGTCGTTTGAATGTAGGATATCAATTAGACCAGGAGTGTCAAACAAATTTTTACAAAGGGCCACTCTACGATATGATAATCACACATCAGGGTTTTTCCTGCACAGAGAAAATTTGGGCGCGCGCCAAAGCGGATTTATCCAGCGCCAAAGGAAAATCAGGAGCGCCAAAATGATAAAGATTGAGAGAATAAACATAGCTATTTAGCCTCTCCAAATTCAGCCCAATTTAAGTCATCCTTCCCTACTATCAACTAGGGGTGGGTAAAAATATCGATTCTCCGATGCATTGCGATTCTCTCTCGAATCGATTCCGAATCGATTCATAAAAGTGAATAATCGATTCATTAAAAAAAAATTATACATTTTTTTTTTTTTTTTTTTCAACTAGTATTTAATATTAGTATTTCCTGCGCCACTGCGCATGCACACCACACAAGTGTGAGTTGTTAAAAGTGGTGACAAAAGGGCAGAGAGCAGCAAACCCATATGACCTGCACTGGCTTTGTGTCTGTTTACGTTTTTGTATGAGAGCTGAATTCCAATACAGCACTTTTTTTTCACTTTTGTACACCTTATACTGTCATTGTGCTAATGTTTTATTTGTTACCAGAAATGAAGGCACCTGGTTCTTATGTGTTATTATTGTTCAAAGATGTCATGTGAGAAAGAAAGAAATACTATACATGATTTACATTTAATACAGCACTGTCAATTGTGCTGATGTTATGTTACAATTTCCAAGAGGAGAGAGTTATACCATGGCTGTTTGTTCACAAGGCATAAAATTAAATAGATAATTATTTAAATTAAATTTGAATTATTTTTCTCTCGTGTATTTCTACTTGATACTGAATCGATATCGAAGCATTTCAATCAATATCGAATCGAAATCGAATCGAATTGTGACTTAATGAATCGAAATCGAATCGAATCGTGAGATTCTTGACAATACCAGCCTACTATCAACACATGATGAGACAGCAATAATCTCTGAAATGCTGCCATAACGTTCACAAAGCTTTTATTATGAGTATTCCAAGTTTTCTGTGCTACTCTTTCAGCGAGTAGGCTCCAACACCCACACTGGAGACATGATGCTAGTGACTGATGCACAGGGCTCAGGCTGTTCAGCGCTACCTACGTCTTCCTGTCTGTTTCAAAATAAAATTATACTCACGTTACGCCAGTTAAATGCATAGACTGTATCACGATTATGGCCAAAATGATTATCAAGATTATTTTGATCAATATTGAGAACACAATTTTTTAACCGCGATTATTCATTGATTTTAGTGACAAAGATATTTTTATTGGACTGTCACATAAACATAACACAGCTTTCATATCCATGTGATCGACTATGCAATATTCCTGCTGCAAATCTTTGCATAAAAAAAGTATTCTCATTATTAACCTGATTTCAATGCATTTCAAAGTTGAAAAATATAAATACAAATATTTTACCAAAACATAACACAAAATCAAATCAACAGAGCACAGCTTTAACTTTTCCTTGTGCTACATTTCTGTTAAATAACAAATATTTGCAGACAAATAAGGTGTTTAGTCACCTGACCTCATTGCATCTCCTTGAAGCAAAATATAAAATATTTTAGTCCGTTCATTGTACCTGCATGATGGATGTGTATAAAACTTGATTTTGAACTAAATAAAATTATGCCCAAAATGGATAACTAAAAAAAATGATATTGTCAAAATGAATCACAACCTATATGGCTGTACCATGTCAGAATTGAATTTGAAAGGACAGACACAGGAAGTGGCGACAACACTCCACGTTAGTTAACTTTGCTGCCTCATGCCTTTACTCACAACGTGAGGTTTCATCTTCGCTTCAGGTTGTGTGTACGCCGGTCAAACAGAGCCACTGACTCAGTGTTTTCCGTAAGCGCCGGCCGAATGGCCGTACATGAAGGCATTTCCAGCCGGCTACTCTTCCACCTCACCTCCACACAAAACCTTTCCACTTAGGTCTTTCGCATAAACGTTGAACTGAGTTCTTGTGTTATACTGTTAAATAAAGTCAGTTAAACGTAGAGAGTTCAAGATCTTAGCAGACCCCCGCCCCCACGTCTCTGAATAATCTGCCTGCTCCATGCGGCGCTGTGTGTGTGTGTGTGTGTGTGTCTCACTCTCAGCAGTGCACAAATACACAAGCATGCACTCACGGTGCATCTCTCACGGCGGACGAGCGTTTCGGTGAAATACGCCAATAACGTTAGGACCAGAATTGAATTGAATTACGCTTGTTGTTACTGCAAGTGAAATCAAACACAAGTTATAAGCCCAACATTGTCCAATCAGTAGGCTACACAGTCTGTTCTACCTGCATTTATCGTAACACGCGATATTTCAATCTGTTCTGTCGGTCTATAGCCTATTTCAGCCTCATCTGTGGAAAAAAAGGTAGCTAGACAACAGAGTTCTTGGTTTCTTTAAAGAAGAGAGAATAATATAGAAATATTACAACATTGTTGATGTTTATTTGCATAATATTCTGTTTTATATTAATATTTGTATGGTAAATCCATGTGTCTTTCTTCAATATCCTCTAATTCATCAGAACCTTTGTCTCCAAGTTATTCCAAAAATAAGTAGGCAACTACACAGAAAACAGTTCACACAAAATTCCTCAGATTTAGCCTCTTAATTCTCATCTCAAAGTGCACCAGATTCATGCATTTCACTTTAAAAAAGGTAAAAAAAAAAAATCTCCCGGGGAGGACATACCCCCGGACCCTCCTAGGAGAGGCGGGATTTCGGCTGGCTACTATTTTCACCCAGGTGGACATTGGAGGCACAAGCTTAAAACACTGCCTGTATAGAGTTATTATTGGGTTATATTTGGTAGAAATTGTGTCAGTAGTTTATAGAATAAAATCAAAATGTTCATTTTACTCAAACATATGCCTCTAAAGAGTAAAACAAGAGACAATGAACATTTGGAGTGGTCTCTTTTCCAGCTGTATATTGCCTGACGAAACAAAAACGTCACACAAAACATTCACATCTACATTGTGTACTATTAGCACTGCATTGGAAATAATATTTTAGAAAAAATACACTGAATTACAAGGGTGTAGAGAACAGTACGCTATTGTAGACTAACATAATAAGGTTGTAATTAGGCCTACATTATTTAGTTGGACGGTCGTAAAGTGAGAAGAAAATAATCGATTAAGTGTAAATAATTCCTATTTGTCGAGTATATGATTAAAAATATTATAAGACCTTGTCACGTGTAATTTATATGAAAAATTCATTAATTGAATTTATAGAAAATATGCTATATCGTTATCAGGATATGAAATGACCTATATCGGGATAAGAGATGTTGGTCATATCGCATAGCCCTAATTTGTATTGTATGAAGTCTCAAACGGTACACTGACTAATAAAGCAATATCTACTTTGTCTTGACACAATAAAGATCCGGACAAGTGTTGCTTCTTCTGGCTCTTCAGAATCCTGAGTAACGACCTCAACATTTTCAGCTATGCAATTATGGATAAGCAAAAGAGGCTAGTTAATGTATAACCCTTTATTGGCTAACAGCATTGACATTTTAATTTTACTTTCATTTGCAAGCTTCCTCGTGCAGTGAACAGAAGATTGTGACTTAAGGGTACACACCTTAATAGCTCACAATTTCACATGCATGGCTCATTTACTTGTATGGACATTTATTTGGATTGGAAAAGACCATACAAAAACACAACTGTTATCACAAAAAATGGACAATATAGACCTTGCGTAATGTAGCCTACTACCGTCACCACTTATTTTAACGACAACGGCACTAAACTGACTATTACCGTAATGTAGAAAGCAAAGTCTGACGCTTTCGCGTAGCAGCTATTAATCCCGTTAGCTGTGAATTTACACTCAATTATTCCATACCATCCCATAATCAAGAACTCTGGAACATGGCTAATTGTGAGTTTTGCTGTTGCAAGCTGGCTAGCAAGCTGGGTCTAAGGCTAGCCAGTTAGCTTATTGGCAAACGCTTTATGCCGCGGAGATTTGCTTACGGTCTTACGTTGGTCAAACCGAAACCCCCCTCCCCAAGTCATACATCCTTTAGCCGCATAAAAGCCTATATTGTACAGTTAAGGAGACAATGGCGCCCTGGTTGTCTTCCGAAGACTGTTTCTCTCTCTCTCCGGCCTAACTTGCCGGTGCTTCGCAGCCTAACGGTAATATGTGTTCGGCTGGGTGGCTAGTGACCTTTCGCTTTTAGGTTTACAGCTGAGATCGTGCAGTTAATGTGTCTTCACATAGCAATGTTATCTTGTATGAGTTTAGGCGAATAAATAATGTCTAAACTAACCGCCAATGCTGCGTTTAAATGACACACATTACATACGATATGAAAATAACGGGATCGGGAGATTTACCTTGGCCAGCCTCCTGCTCGCCGCCATCTTGAAACTACTGTGTTTTCCCAGGATACACAGCGCGGCGAATATGGTCCGTCTGATCCCATGGTCTGATCCTGTTCCATGCTCTGTTCCTGGAGTCGAAGATCAATCTGTTCACAACATTTGTCAAATCAAATCTTCAAAAGTGAAATCATCAATATCATGTCCTGTTCATATGGCTCACAGATCACACA
>CM047507.1:2418956-2591456 GCA_026122265.1 Ammodytes dubius
ATACACTTCTACAGAGAGTTCAGGTGGAAGAGGTGAGCCTCATCCTGGTGGCCCCCAACTGGCCCCAGATGATCTGGTTCTCAGCGATTGCACCCCTGCTTCAGGGACACCCGTGAGAGCTCCCGGGTCGGCGGGACCTCCTGTCCCAGGTTCACGGGACTCTTTTTCATCCTTTTCCCCAGGGTCTCCGGCTTTGGGCCTGGCCCCTGAGAGGGCCAGGTTTCTAGCTATGGGGTTGCCCCAGTCTGTGGTTAACACTCTACAAGGAGCCCGGGCTCCATCAACGAGGGCGGCATACGCTTATCGTTGGGGAGTGTTTCAATCATGGTGCAATTCGAGACAGGTGGATCCCCTCGACTGCACGGCCCATGACATTCTCCAGTTCCTCCAGGAAATGTTGGAGGTGGGCAAATCTCCCTCGACATTGAGGGGAATAGTGGCAGCCATAAAGGCAGCCCGTATCGGACCTCGGAAGCTGGCAGAAGGCTGTTGCGACCTTATTGCTCAGTTTCTTAGAGGTGCTCGTAGGGTTACTCCACATCGCAGAAGGCCAGCTGTCCCCCCATGGGATTTGGAGGTGGTGCTGTTGGTCTTGCAGAATGAGCCATTCGAGCCCCTGGATACAGCTAGGCTACAATGGCTTTCTCTCAAGACAGCGTTTTTGCTCACAATTAATATGGGAGAGCTGCATGCTCTTTCAGTGCATGAGGACTGCTGCCGCTTCTTGCCAGGTGGTGCCGGGGTGGTGCTGCGCCCGAACCCTGCATTCCACCCTCAAGTCTGTTCTGAGTCCCACGCCGGTCGATCTATTGAGCTGCACCCTTTCCACCCTCCTCAGGAAGGTGAAGCAGGGTGGAGTCACTACTGTGCCCAGTCAGGGCCCTAACAGTGTATCTGCATCGGACACGTGGCCATAGGACAACGGACCAGCTCTTTGTCTGTTACAAGCCCAACCGTTTTGGACAGCCAGACTCCAAGACCAGGCTTGCCCACTGGGTTGTGGATGCTATCCAGCAGGCATATGAGAGGGCAGGCAAGCCGACCCCAGTAGGGGTGCGGGCGCACTCCACACGGGGCATTACTACGTCATGGGCCCTATGGCAAGGGGCCCCTCTATCGGAGATTCGTACGGCGGCCTCTTGGTCGACCCTGTTGACTTTTATCCGGTTCTACTGCATCCATTCTTGGAGCGAGTGCTGGGCTCAATGCAGCAGGACGGTGCGCGTTTGGGCTAGGCCATCTACCCATTCATGGCTGGCTTTAGCGTCTTGCAGGGCCAGCTTAACCTTTGTAGCGTCTGGCGCCTTGGCGAGGAGTGTGTACATATGTATAATTGTAAAAAGTTCCTTTATACTGGGCACATGGGTGAACACTGGTGGTGGTGACATGTCATTCGAACTCAACTGCCTTTTTTATTTAGGCTCCCGCAGGAGCAGCTGGGTCTGCTTGGTTTCCTCGCGGTGTGTCTTACAGAAGTCCCCGTACATATGGAATATGTAGGGTGGAGAGATAGTCTTGACACGATAGAGAACGGTTGGTTACGTTGTAACCCAGGTTCTCTGAGTGGAGAGACTATCTCTCCAGCCAAGATGCCGCTCAGAAACGCGTTCCAATCAAGGTTCAAACCGAAGAGGTCACACGTGTGTAGCTTATATAGCCATGGCTGGTCAATCATGCGTGGCCGCCACAAGTGATGTGTCTTAAAGAGTATCCACGTCAACTGCCCCTATGGGGGTCAGTCCCGTACATATGGAATATGTAGGGTGGAGAGATAGTCTCTCCACTCAGAGAACCTGGGTTACAACGTAACCAACCGTTCTCTGCATGTCACTCCCCTCTCTGCCCCATTTCAACTCTGTCTCTACACTGTCAATAAAGCATAAAAATGCCCAAAAAATATCTTTAAAAAATAGAACAAAAAAAAAACAAATATAAAGACATTAGCTTCAATCAGGACCAGTTCTAATGCAGTCTGGACCCCAAAAAAAAACCTTGAAATGTATCTTTATTGCATTTTCACAAATAGGAAAAAGGTTTCACAAATGAGAAACTATGTTTTCTATAATGTAGAGTCTCTCTGTGATATTCTAGTCCAGATTTGAAGAGTCTAGATGCAGTGGTTTTCAATCAGGACCAGTTCTAATGCTGTCTGGACCCAAAAAAAAACCTTGAAATGTATCTTTATTGCATTTTCACAAATAGGAAAAAGGTTTCACAAATCAAAAACTATGTTTTCCATAATCTATAGCCTCACTATGATAATCTAGTCAATATTTGAATAGTCTAGATGCAATGGTTTTCAATCAGGACCAGTTCTTATGCGGTCTAGACCCCTAAAAGCCATTAAAATGTGCATTCTTTGCATTTTCACAAAAAGAATAAAAGTTTCACAAATCAGAAACTATGTTTTCTATAATGTATAGCCTCTCTGTGATATTCTAGTCCAGATTTGAAGAGTCTAGATGCAGTGGTTTTCAATCAAGACCAGTTCTAATGCGGTCTGGACCCCAAAAAAGCCTTGACCTGTGCCTTTATTTCATTTTCACAAATAGAAGAAAAGTTTCACAAATCAAAAACTATGTTTTCTATAATCTATAGCCTCACTATGATAATCTAGTCCAGATTTGAAGAGTCTAGATGCAGTGGTTTTCAATCAGGACCAGTTCTAATGCGGTCTGGACCCAAAAAAAACTTGAAATGTAACTTTATTGCATTTTCAGTTTTCACAAATAGGAAAAAAGTTTCACAAATCAGAAACTATGTTTTCCATAATGTGCAGCCTCTCTGTGATATTCTAGTCCAGATTTGAAGAGTCTAGGTGCAGTGGTTTTCAATCAGGACCAGTTCTAATGTGGTCCAGATGCAAAAAAAGCGTTGACATGTGCATTCTTTGCATTTTCACAAATAGAATAAAAGTTTCACAAATCAGAAACTATGTTTTCTATAATCTATAGCCTCTCTGTGATATTCTAGTCCAGATTTGAAGAGTCTACGTGCAGTGGTTTTCAATCAGGACCAGTTCTAATGCGGTCTGGACCCAAAAAAAACCTTGAAATGTATCTTTATTGCATTTTCACAAATAGGAAAAAAGTTTCACAAATCAGAAACTATGTTTTCCATAATGTATAGCCTCTCTGTGATATTCTAGTCCAGATTGGAAGACTCTAGGTTTAGTGGTTTTCAATCAGGACCAGTTCTAATGCGGTCTGGACCCCAAAAAAACCTTGAAATGTATCTTTATTGCATTTTCACAAATAGGAAAAAAGTTTCACAAATCAGAAACTATGTTTTCCATAATGTATAGCCTCTCTGTGATATTCTAGTCCAGATTGGAAGACTCTAGGTTTAGTGGTTTTCAATCAGGACCAGTTCTAATGCGGTCTGGACCCCAAAAAAACCTTGAAATGTATCTTTATTGCATTTTCACAAATAGGAAAAAAGTTTCACAAATCAGAAACTATGTTTTCCATAATGTATAGCCTCTCTGTGATATTCTAGTCCAGATTTGAAGAGTCTAGGTGCAGTGGTTTTCAATCAGGACCAGTTCTAATGCGGTCTGTACCCCAAAAAAGCGTTGACATGTGCCTTTATTTCATTTTCACAAATAGAAAAAAAGTTTCACAAATCAGAAACTATGTTTTCTATAATCTATAGCTTCACTATGATAATCTAGTCAAGATTTGAAGAGTCTAGGTGCAGTGGTTTTCAATCAGGACCAGTTTTAATGTGGTCCAGATGCAAAAAAGCAGTGAAATCTCCCCTCTCTTTCTTTTAAACTAACTTAATAAAGGTTAAATCAATTTTAAACCGTTTTTAAAGAATGGTTAGACTCTCTTAGATAATCTAGACTCATTAATGTGACTTTACTGCGGCGATTTAGGAGGTTAAACAACGGAGAATCAGTCACTTCGCCGCTCCTTAAGAATCCCTTAACTTTTCCTTAACTGCCGAATCGGCTGCTGCGAATCAGCTGCCAACTTCAGCGTCGTCACACGGTTTGTGTGTGTGTGAAAACAGCACCCTGCTACCTGCAGCAGCCAGCAGACAGACTGAGCTGCCAGGTGACGTTTGAAAACACGTGAATAGTTTTATAGGTCCACATTCAATTGGCGACTGCATATCTATGAAAAAAAAATCTAACCTTTAGTTATGGCAACTAACAAAGTTTTTAAAGTTAGTTTGTAAATATGTAAAGAGGCCCAGGTAATTTGTATAGGTCTACTACCTGGTCAGCATTTTCTATTCATTTAGCCTCTTTCAGAATTGCATATTATGCAAATTAGTTGATTATGTCATCTAGCTACTACTAGTTAATTTGGGCCAGTAACTTTTTTCCTTATAGAGGACTGGAGTCAGCAGAGATAGAGAATGAAAAAGCACAGGGCTCAGGTGGGAAGGGGTTGTGGTGAAAATGGGTCAAAATCCCGGTCTTTCTACCATTCCTGCCAGGATATCCATTTTGTGTTCATCGAAACAGGCCCAGGTTTCACACTTAGTGAGTATAAATACATTTAGAAACTATATTATTAACTATATGTATTATATGTACTGTGTTAGTGTCATTTTGGTTGGTGGTGTGCCCCAGGATTTTGTAAATGTAAAAAATGTGCCACGGCTCAAAAAAGGTTGAAAATCACTGCTTTAGGGGTCCCGTATTATTACAATGTAATCACCTGGTCAATGATCAAATTCCTTCGTGATTTTCTCTACTTATGACATCTATTGCAGTATGTCCGTCCTGGGAGAGGGATCCCTTACTTTGTCGACTCTCCCTGAGATTTCGTCAATTTTTTTTTATCCCGGTAAAGGGTTTTTACTGGGAGTTTTTTCTCAGCCGAGCTAAGGGTGTAAGGGCAGAGTGTCATATTGTATCATATTGTATGAAATGTAAAGCCCACTGAGACAAATATATTTGTGATTTTGGGCTATACAAATAAAACTGATTTGATTTGATTTGAACGAATCAGAAGAGCTCTTGTCCAGCTATCTTTATTTCCACAGACAAGGCTGAAATAGGCTGTAGACTATACACAGTGCATGGGAAACTGAGGGCAGCCCCATTTCCAAATGTTTTTAAATAAACTCAATACACACTGTGCGTGGATGTGAATGTGAAGTGATCAGTTAACCTCGGATTATCTCCCAGATGATCTGATTCAATTATTAGGCTATTAACTATCTAGACCAAAACATTGTGTTCTTTTTTTTGTAAGATAACTTACATTTGCTTAATATGATGTTAATATTAAAAACACAAACTCAAATATATTTTTTTTTCCACATATTCATCTGCGCCCCCCCGGTTTGAAAACCACTGCTCTATTGCATTCAAACATTTATTCTACTTTATTGTTCAAAACTTTCTGCACATTGAAAACGTATCACCTTTTGAGTGTTTTTTTGTAGGACTTACTACTCATGATGCAGCAGCAGTGTTAACTATTATGACACTATACATTGGAAATAAACAGGGTGGGCTATCATCAGTCAACTAGGCAGATAGTTCCATGGCTATCAGCAGCTAGCTAACATTAGCTTGTTAGCTAAACTTTAGGCAAAAGAGTTAGAAACCAGATAATGTTAGCATCCATCCTTAGACACTTGACCTAATCTAATTCACCTTGAAGGTGAGAAAGTGCATCGTATTGGGCTTAGCAAGCTCACTATCTAACAACTTACATTGGGACCACTACACTGCCTGCTGCACTGCGGGAGGCTGAGGCCAGCCGAACTTCACAAGTTTAAGATGGTACGGTCCACTGTAGGGGTGTTATTATTAATAATTG
Source organism: Ammodytes dubius (assembly GCA_026122265.1). Classification (NCBI taxonomy): domain Eukaryota; kingdom Metazoa; phylum Chordata; class Actinopteri; order Uranoscopiformes; family Ammodytidae; genus Ammodytes; species Ammodytes dubius. The sequence continues at coordinate 2,424,743 of CM047507.1, forward strand.
GGGAATGAATATAAACAATTAGAAGGGATATTTAAGTGTTTCGACCCCTTTACTGTTTTTACTGTTACGGGGTACGCATCCCCTCCGTGCGTTTCAATAAAAAAAAAATATATATATATTTTCTTTTATATAGCCTAATTCACAATTCAATACGGGCCGCCAGATATTTTGGCGGACCGCACTTTGAGAACCACTGGTTTAGATTGTTGTTAGCAAGCTAATTAGTTGTCAGATGGTTGTTGGGCTTGATGCTAGCAAGAAATTCAAGTTGGGGTTGGTCGTCACATTTTTTGGGGGGTTGGTTGTCACATGTTATCCAAAGGCTGCAGCCAGAAAAGGAAACCAATAACGAAATAAATTGTTAAGCTGTATCCTCACTGACACCCCAGAGAAGGAGAGAATAGAGCAGGAAAAGGCAGCTAGCATGCAAAAGAAAAAAGGGCAACACAATCAAAACAACCCAGTGCATCCCAAACTAGACCAGCTGCAAAGGCTACTGCAAGTTCAAGTTCAAAGTTTTATTTGTCGCATGATTGCAAAAAATAAAAAAAATTCATACAGTGAAATTAAAAAGGGTTATCACTCTGTCGTTCGTTGTGCAAATTACTGTAACCTGAATAAATAATAGGTAATAGTAATTTAAAAACATCCCTTATATGTTATGCTATAAAAACAGTCCCTTTAAAAAGAAATTATAATAATTATATAAATATAAAAGTGCCTAGAAAGTGGTGCAAAAAGTGCAAGAGTGCCAGCTAAAGTCCATAGGAGTTAAGCAGTCTAACTGCCTGCAGAAAGAAGCTCCTCCTCAGTCTCTCAATCCGAGCTTTAAGGCTGCGTAGGCGTCTGCCTGATGGCAGCAGGGTGAAGAGGCCAGCATCTGGGTGAGAGGCGTCTTGCCTGATTTTCCTGGCTCTTGCCCTCACCCTCTTGCTGTATGTACATTCCAGGGTGGGGAGGGGTAGCCTGATGGTTCGCTCTGCTGAGCGCACCACCCTCTGCAGGGCAGCCTGGTCGCGTGCAGTGCATCTTCCATACCAGGCTGATATGCAACCTGTGAGGATGCTCTCCACAGCCGCAGAGTAGAAGGTCCTCAGGATGGAGGGGGAGACCTTGAACTTCCTCAGCCACCGAAGGAAGTACAGCCGCTGCCTTGACTTGGAGACCAAGTGTTGTGTATGGAGAGACCAAGAGAGGTCCTGAGTGAGGTGCACCCCCAGGTACTTGACACTGGGGACCCTCTCCACGGGCTCCCCACTGATGATGAGTGGGGCGAGCCCACTGCCCTGCTTCCTCCTGAAATCCACCACCATTTCCTTGGTTTTCTTGATATTTAGGCCAAGGTTGTTGGTCTGACACCACAGTGCCAGGTCTGCCACTTGGTCCAGGTAGCCCTGCTCGTTGTTTCCAGTGATAAGACCCAGCACCACGGTGTCATCGGCGAACTTGATGATGGAGGTTGAGCTGCTGGAGGCTATGCAGTCATGCGTGTAAATGTTGTAGAGCAGTGGACTCAGAACGCCCCCCCCCCCCCCCCCCTGGGGGGTACCCGTGTTGAGGATCAGGGGTCCTGATACTACACCTCCTCCTACTCTGACCACCTGGGGGCGATCAGTGAGGAAGCTGAGCACCCAGTTACACATTTGGGTGTTGATTCCCAGCGACCTCATCTTCTGGATCAGGCGAGAGGTTACTATGGTATTGAATGCCGAGCTGTAATCTACTGTATAAACAGCATTCTCACATAATTCCCTCTCCCTTCGTCAAGGTGGGTCAGAGAGGTGTGTAAAAGATTGCAGATGGCATCATCCCTGCTCCTGTTTTCCCTGTATGCAAACTGGAGGGTGTCAAATGAACTGGGCAGGGAAGAACTGATGCAATTCTTTATCAGCTTCTCAAAACATTTCATCACTGTTGATGTCAGGGCCACAGGACGATAATCATTCATGCATGATGGGTTATTATTTTTTGGCACAGGGATTATGACAGAGTGTTTAAAGCAGGATGGAACGACAGCTTGGGCCAGGGATGTGTTAAGATGTTAGTATACACTGGGGCTAGTTGGTTTGCACAGGATTTTAGGACCCTCCCAGGAATCTGGTCCGGCCCTGCAGCCTTTTTCCCATTCACGCCCTTGAAGACCCTCCTCACATCACTCTCAGTGACAATGAATGGGGTTTCCCTGGCCTTTGCCATTTCCTCTGCCATATCTTCAGTGAAGTTGTTTTTTCCCCAGTCTGTCTCAAACCATGCATAAAAAGAATTTAATTCATCAGCAAGAGATGGGGCAGAGCTACTTACCGAACAGGGCTTTTTCTTGAAGTCGGTCATAATCCGCATGCCCTTCCACACTTGTGCAGGGTCACCCATATTGAAATCGGCTTCCACTTTGTCCTTATATCGCTGCTTTGCCTCTTTTACAGTCCTTCTTAAGCCATAGGCTGCAACTTTATATCCAATCATGTCACCTGAAATGACCCCGGCATTATAAGCGGAAGTCCGGGCTGTTAATGCTGCCTTGACAGTTCCATCTACCCATGGCTTCTGATTTGGGAAGACTTTTATTTTGACAGCCTGTATGGTCTCACAGTATAGCAGATTGAAGTAACTCCCAACCACTTCCGCCATTTCACCGACGTCATCCGAGGACTCACGGAACATTTCTCAATCCACGTTGTCTAACGCGTCTTGGAGCAATGCTTCTGATTGGACCGTCCAGCGTCTGACGTATTTTGTGCACCCCAATGCACTCCACCCCAGCTGGAGAAGAAGAAACAGTAAGTTATGTAGGCCTCGTCAAATTGACAATGCAATTAAACTTTCAAATTTAGTTCTGCTTTCTTGCCTTCTTTTTAAGGTTATTCCCATTAAGATAACATTGTGACAAACAACCCCATAAGTGTGTGACAACCGACCCCTTGGTGGGGTTGGTTGTCACAATGTGTAAGGGTGTCTTTGATGATTAATTTCTTCTTTATTACAATAAGTTAGAAAAAGTGAGGGGTACACATTTCAAGCCAAGACCTTAAGCTTCAATTTCATGTAGGAATGACTTTGAATATCTCTACATATTAGGGCATCTTGTTCTTGTTTGTAGACTACAGTTCCTCCACTGGCAGTTGCTGCTTTAACAGAGAAGATGTCCTGCGGGTAAGAGGGGATGTACAACGCCCTTTTCAGCGCCGCATTGTGATTGTTGCCCTCTGCTGTCGATCAAGCAGACCTCTGCATCTCCTCTGCGCTCCGCAACTCCATTGGTCTTTTCACCGTTGGCTAACTCCACACCATGTTTTAGTGGTTGGAACGTGTCGTCAAAACTCCTGAACTTTGATATATCATTGATGATGTGTGAGGTTGCACCTGTGTCCACCATTAGTCCTTTCTAATCAGCACTGTGGGCTCTCTGCTTCAGTGCATCTGTGTCGCTCACCTGCAAAACATACTCGTTGTCGCTCTCCTCCTCGAAAACTTTGTGTGCGTCGTCCTGCCAGTATCTGCGCCTGCAGGTTGCATCCCGGTGTATGGCGCTTTTACAGTAACTACACCAGTGCTTGCGTTGACACAATCTAGCTTTGTGTCCTTTCAGGCCACATCTGTAACATACAATGTCCGCACTCTCGGCTCCACGGTCACTTGTACTGGCTGACGCAGGTTGCATTAGCGCCTTCATCACGTTGACGTCCGACGCTGTGGTGAGCATTTTCTCAGTATCCTCGTAGCTGAGTAGCTTAGTTTTGAATTCCGCAAAAGACGTATCCACATCACTCTGTGTAACATGAACAGTGAACAGTCTAAAAGACTCTGGCATGCCCTTCAAAATCATTGCCACCGACAGTCCGTTGGACCAACGCTGTGATGGTGGTCTCTGCACGTATAACATATTCAGTCACACTTCACTTTCACCTGAAAATAATAAAAGTAGAAATAACACACAATAGGGCATCAGTCCTGTTTGGCAGGAACTGGCAGTCGTTTATTAACGCATGCTCACTTGACCTCTCCTAGGTCACATGTCTATTCAGGGACATCCTATTGGCTGCCGCTGTACACACAACACTGCATACAGCATATTAGGTATCACAAAGTAAACACAACTTATTGTGACAATGGATGGCATATACTTACACATGTCAACATGCATTTAACAGCCTTTATTGGTAGATTTGGAGAATAACCATCTCACAAATATGCAGATATTTGCAAAACCGGTGTTTAAACAATTTCCCCTGCCTCCAAATATTGTGCTAAGCTAGGCTAAGACATTTGTCAAGATCGGTGCATCGGCAAGTATGTGCCGTAGTTGCTAATTGGTATTGATGGAGTGGGCATCCAGTCGTTCAGATCACCAGTGCAAATCCCTCCCTGACAGATGAGGTAATTTTATTTAGCGAGGATTCCACAGCCCGGGTTAAAGGTCACCATCACAATCAATGGCCATGGAGACAGCAGATAGGAAAGGCTGTCCCTCTGTGTTTCTGATAGAAGTTATTATTCAGCAGATGTAAATATGCCAGGGTGAGCGGTGAAAGCTTATTTGCATCTGTAGTCACTTAGCAGGAGGCCAATTGAAAGGTACATTCAAATGTATCATATCAGACAATAACTCGTTAAATAACATACAGTTAAGGAAAAAATTAAATTAAAGGCATTTTACTATTATTCTAACCCAAACCATTAATACAATTATTAATAATAATAATAATAATAATAATAATAATAATAATAATAATAATAATAATAATAATAATAACAATAATAATAATAATAATAACAATTTGGGGCGACCGTGGCTCGCCCCAAAGTTGGTAGAGCGGGTTGGCCAATGATCCAAGGGTTGGCGGTTCGATTCCCACCCTGCCACTTGTGTCATGGTTGTTGTGTCCTTGGGAAAGACACTTCACCCACCTTGCCTTGTGTGAATGTGTTTGACTGCTGTATGTTTGAGGTGGTGGTCGGAGGGGCCGTAGGCGCTGAATGGCAGCCACGCTCGCGTCAGTCTCCCCCAGGGCAGCTCTGGCTACTATCGTAGCTTACCACTGACTGTGTGAATGAATGGAACCTGGAACCCTGTAAAGCGCTTTGAGTGACTAGGCAATAAAGCGCTATATAAATCCTATCCATTATTTAAAAAAAAATCTGTTCAGCATCTCCATTAAGGATCTGCTGCTTGTTTTTCCACAAGTGGATACTCAAATGTATGCAGATGATACAGTTTTTTTATTATTATTTTTGTTTATTATTACATACATGCATACAAATTCATATTAAATAATTCATCCATTAAAGCGGCTACGAGTAACATTTAAATGTCTTTTAAACAGCCTAATGTTTCCTCTGATAATCATAAATTACCTTTAACAGCAAACGAGACCATCAGTGCAAAGAAAGACGTTTTTAAATAGTTTTTATTACTGCTTTTGGTCTGGTCGCACACCCAGTCCGATTTTCGGTTCGCTCGTGCAGGCTCTATGGTCACATATCCATATTGGTCGCAGATTTCAGTGTGGCGCAGCAACGTGATTTGAGAAGCCTATCCCTCCAGGTGAGGGAAGGGGAGCGGGAGCCTTGTTTGAGACAGTTATTTTGTCGTCATAATGACTGATAACGGGGCTGAACCATCGAAGAAAAAAAAGAAAATGCAATGAAGAAAAGCTAAAAGGGAGAGTGATATAGGCTACGGGCGGGAGGGCGTTGCCAAGCAACGTGTATACAATTTCACGAGAGCGAAACTAGACTGCAGTGTTTACTCCTAAATGAATGAGCGGTTGGTACTAACACAAAGTTTGCTTTGCTTCACCATCATCAGATAACCATTATCTGAAATAGTCATTATTTACATCAACAACACAAACACATTACCTCATCGTGATCCATACTAACTGCCGTCTCTCGTTCATTCGCTTTCTGTGAGGACACGTCTTTCAGCTCCGTGAGAGAGAGTAGTTAGGTGACACTGCTGCATCAACTCATTGCAATCAGGTGTGTGTGGCAGTGACTGGCATTAGTTGATGCAGCCACTCTCACGGAGCCGAAAAGAGTCCTCACACTTTCAACACACGGACATGCACTATATTGCGCCCTTCTCAGTTCACACTCGCACACCTGGCACGCGCGAGGAAACAGCTTTGCGACAGCGGGCGTCGTAAAAATACTACCGCTTTTGTCCAAAGGGGACGCCAACGTGCCATTTTACTCGTAGTGGCTTTAAATAAAAAAAGAGTCAGATAGTCTTTAGTCAAAGACTATCCCATATCCTTGTAGTTGCCATGGTTGCCCATTTGTTTATATCTAGTTTACATACAGTTACATATATATACAATCATATGAAAAAGTTTGGGAACCCCTCTCATCCGGCATTATTGCGCTGAATTGTTGAACGATGTACAGATACACAATCTGCAGCCAGATGTTCTTGTACAGGTGAAACTCGAAAAATTAGAATATCGTGCAAAAGTTCATTTATTTCTGTATTTGAACTTAAAAGTTGAAACTAATATATTATATAGACTCATTACATGCAAAGTGAGATATTTCAAGCCTTAATTTGTTATAATTTTGATGATTATGGTTTACAGCTTATGAGAACCCCAAATTCAAAATCTCTGAAAATTTTAATATTACATGAAATCAATAAAAAAGGGATTTTAAATACAGAAATGTTGGCCCTCTATGAACTATAATCATACAAATGTACTCAGTACTTGGTTTGGGCCCCTTTTGCATGAATTCCTGCCTCAATGCAGCGTGGCATGGATGCTATCAAAATCATCACTGACTGTTGAAACTTGGATGTTTTGCCTCTCCACTCTTCCTCTAGACTGTGGGACCTTGATTTCCAAATGAAACGCAACATTTCATTAGGATCAGTGATGATTTGAGGTATCATGTCATCTGCTGGTGTTGGTCCACTGTGTTATCAAGTCCAAAGTCACCACAGCCATCTACCAGAAGATTTTAGAGCACTTCATGCTTCCGTCTGTTGACAAGCTTTATGGAGGTGACAATTTCCTTTTCCAGCAAGACTTGGCACCTGTCCACAGTGCCAGAAACCACTGGTAACTGGTTAGCTAACCATGGTATTACTGGGCTGGATTGGCCAGACAACTCTCTTGACCTGAGCTCTGGCTATTGTCAAGAGGCAGATGAGACACACCAGACCCAAGTTACTACAGATGAGCTGAAGGCCTCTATCAAAGCAACCTGGGCTTCCATAACACCTCAGCAGTGCCACAGGCTGATAGCATCCATGCCACGCCGCATTGAGGCAAGAATTCACGCAAAAGGTGCCCAAACCAAGTACTTAGTACATATGCATGATTATACTTTCTAGAGGGCCGACATTTCTGTATTTAAAAACCTTTTTTTATTGATTTTATGTAATATTCTAATTTTCTGAGATTTTGAATTTGGGGTTTTTATAAACTGTAAGCCATAATAATCACAATTATAACAAATAAAGGCTTCACATATCTCACTTTGCATGTAATGAGTCTGTATAATATATTATTTTCACCTTTAAAGTTGAATTACTGAAATAAATGAACTTTTGCACGATATTCTAATTTTTCGAGTTTCACCTGTAGGTCTTTGGAGGTGATCTGTGGGTTGTGTGCAACCATTCTCACAATCCTCCACCTATGCCGCTCCTGTTTTTTTCTTGGTCTGCCATGCCTGAGTTTAACTGCCACTATGCCTGTGTCCTTCCATTTCCTGACAACGTTCCCTACAGTCGATATTGACAATTGAAACCTTTGGGAAAGCTTCTTGTAGCCTTCCCCTAAACCATGACAATGAATAATCTTTGTTTTTCAGATCTTTTGGGAGCTGTTTTGATGATCCCATTCTGTCTCACTTCAGCAGAGAGTCAAAGAGAAGTGCAACTTGCATTTAGGCACCTAAAATACATTTTCTCATGATTAAACAGACAATTATATGAGGTTCAAGGCTTAACAACATAATCCAACCAACTTTGTGTTTAAAGTCATCAGTTTTACTGTTACATGCTGTTACAGGCATTAAAATCAACAAAACCACAAGGGTACCCATATTTTTGCACAGCCAGTTTTTCACATTTTATTTTATTTCATACAACCAAATACTGCTTTTCAAAAAATCTTTGTTCTTTGGAATCTTTGGAAAACATCCCAGTACTTAGCTGTTCCTGGTATATTAAAGACATACCACTTTTATATTTTTTCAAAAGTCAATTGAAAAAAGTCAATTATAATGCCGGCTGAGAGGGGTTCCCAAACTTTTTCATATGATTGTATATATTAGAGGTGGGCATAGATTAATTTTTTTAATCTAGATTAATCTCATTGAATTTTGGAATTAATCTAGATTAATCTAGATTAAAATGGCTCATTTGAATTCATTCATAATACGTGTGTGCTCCCTAAATAATGACTCAAAGTAAGTCTTTGAGAACGTGTTTCTCAAGCCAGGTGGCGCATCAGACCAGGGGCTCATCTCCTGTTTCCAACATGCATCACAAACTGCTTGAGGAAGCTGTTCTACTATGATAATTGGTGATGAAAATAAATAATGTTCAACAAGATGTACTTGTGTTTACAAACTGTTAGGCAGGGCTCAACGCTAAGGTTTTTTTCCACTTGTCCGTTAGGGCAAGTGGGTCTGAATTCTACTTGCCCGAAGTCAATTTTTACTGGCCCCTATACAATTTTTTTTATATTAGTCGTGTTCAAATAATTGTTATATTTGCTTTTTATTGACAATGTATAAACAAATCATGGACAGTATTATAGATGAGTTAAGGGTCATACTGAAAGTGGAGGCTATAATTCAAATATTATTTGAGTTGGAACATTTGAAATTTTTTGTTTCTAAACCTACAATAACTGCAAACAAGACATGTTTTATGCAAACAAAAATCATGTAAAGAACTTTAACAGCACTTATTTTTATTTGTTTTACCTTATTCCTTTTACAACAGCAATTCTTTAAAACTTATTTCTGCAAAAAAAAATTAGGCCTACAACAATCTGTTTTAAAGTTAAAGGCTATTATTTTAATGTGTGTATGAGTGATTTGATTCAAAATCTCAAAATTTGGCTCAGGACAGGCTGTTTTGAACACTTTTCCAGTAGCTTACTTTTAAGCTACCACTGCCTCATGGTATGTGAAGTCAGACACCTCTGGGCCATTTATTGAGATCTATGCAGGCTGTAGAGATGTTCCTCTGATAACTGTTGCTGATGTTTGTGTTGAACTGCACATTAACTGGTAGTAGGCTACTAGCAGCAGAGCTAACGTTAGCATCCTCGCTACTAGATTCACGTTGGGTGCATAATGCATTTAAAAAACGCGGATATTTTCGCTGCTTTTCAGACGGTCGGGGTAGACTTCACTCCATTTATAATGTACTCGTTGGCTTTTGGACTTTCTGTCACACCAACCTACTGCGTGTAGTTGTCTTCTCTACCTCTCTAACTAGGTGTGTGTGCTCACCGGTGTTGTGCCGAGTCTGCGTGTGTATGTGTGTGTATCGGCAGTGGTGGAGCCCCGCCCCCCCCCCTACACAATACGGAGCAGAGAGGAGAGGAGAGATGCAACGTAGCAGACACTACGCGCACAAAAATTAGCGTTAATGTAATAACAGGGCTGCCAAGTTTCACCGAAAGTTTGGAGTGAGATTTTTTGGCCGAGGGACCCAAAACCGTGTCCTCTTTCCCACCCAATAATTTTTGCTAGTGTCCTGCAAGTTTACATAGGCTATTGTTCATAATAAATCAGAAATAAAAGACAATTAGAAAATGTGATAAAACATCAAAAATCTTATTAAAATAAACGAATTCATGAATTGCAAAGTCGTAGGACAGGTTTTAATTAAGCATTGGGTGTGGACATATTATAAGTGGGGGTCTGGGGGTCCCCCCCCAGAAAATTTTGAGGTCCCCCCAGAAAATTTTGAGCATTAAAGACTTAATTTCCTGCATTCTGGTGAATTTTTATGAAGCAATGTGTGCCTTTTCTGCATTAATTTTTATGTAAAGTAAAAGAGAACATTCAAGGTTTTGCTGACACAAATTTAATTGAATAGCCTACAATGCAAGTGTAGTGCTTTCAAATATCTCCTGTAGCCTATTGTTAAAACATTTGGTTAAACTGTAATAAAGGTAGCCTAATTATTCTATATCATGTCTACTATTGAGGGTTGAGTGGCTGGTGGTATTTTACTAGCAGCATTAGGCTTTATTCAAAGAAGAAAAAAATTAGGGAACAGTTCAACATCAAAAGAAAACTACTAAGCTAAAATAAAACATCTGGGTTACTTGGTCCCTCCTCTTAGGCTACCTTGATTTGTGTTATGAAAAGTGCTATAAATGTGCAATACATAGGCTACAGTTCATTACACAGAATAATAAAAACATTTTTATTGGCGGATGAGCCATTTGTTACTTTGCAAACCTAATTTTCAAACTAAATTACCAAAAACAATATACAAAATGATCCAAAGATCTTCTGAATTTACTTGAGTGAGATTGAAGGGTTAATATGTTTGATGCATGCGCGCTCACCGGCCGGCGGGGACACAATTCTTATCAGCGGTAACTTGGCACGCTATCAACACACACCTCGGAAGAGAAGGTGCGGGTAAGGGGCTCCATGCTCGCCTCCCGCTTCGAATGCACAGTGCACATCAAACATAACGTTAACGCGCGTTCAGAAAGAGGATCTCACGGAACTCAGTCCGTTTAGCTTTTCAAAATAAGACTTTCAAAGTAAAAGTACAAAAAAAAAAATTACGGGGATTCATTTCTCTGCGTGAGAAATTGGAGGTGTGGCGTGTGAGCGTGTGAACTGGTTGATATGCGTGTGTCTCACGGCCAAAGCGTGAGACTTGGCCACTCTGGTAATAATTAGCACCAGTTAAATATGAAAATAGACCATAGATAGATTACGTGTATTTGGCGATTCAAAAAATAAAATAAAAAATATGACACATGGAAGGGGGTTCACCCCGACGGCGAACAGCCATCGGCCCTGGAGGGAACCATCTCCCCTGAGCCGAACAGGAGGTGGAATAAGAGATTAACGGCGATATTTTTTTTTATCGCCGATAAGAGTCTGGCGTTAACGCAGCACGTTAACGCCGATAACGGCCCACCACTAATATATATATATGTAACTGTATATATATATGTAACTGTAAATGTATATATACATATAGTTACAGTTTTGTTTGTTCACAGCAAAAGCAAGTCAGAAATCGCTCAGAAACATAAACTCTGACAGTTGTTTGCATCTCAACACTAGTAAAACTGTCTTCATGCATTTTTCTCAGAGGTCCAAACGTACCATACACTATTGGGAAACAAATAACCATTGTGGATCATATCAAATACCTTGGCATCATTTTGGATTCTCATTTAACATTTAAAAAACTGTTACATTTGCTGCTGTGAAAGAGGCAAAGCAGTGGGTGTGGGAGAAGACATGGAGTAGAGATTTTGGTCAGCACCAAAGAGTTTCTAGAAATACATTTGGCACCTCAGGAGGGGTAAAGGCTGAACCATCCGAGCTCTGTACGGTAAAGTTGATATGCTATTGAGGAGGTAATCGTACCGTTTATCCCCTTAAAAGAAATGTGTGTCCACAACATAGTTATCTCGTTTCCACACCAAGCAATATCGTTTTTTCCCTAAATGTCACCATCGGCATCTATTTTATTTAATGTTGTCAGAAAATTGAAGATGTTTACAATTGTATATGGTTATGTGTAATATAGCTACTTTTGTAAATATATTCACCTTGAGTGAAGATATCCATTTGGCTCAGGATAAAGACATAAAATGTTTAGCCACTGGAATCATGATTCTAGGTAATTTAGGAGGCAAGACATTAATTAAGAAACCAGCGTTTGAAGGTCACCATTTTTGAAAAGCCAAGATGGCCACCATATTGGCGTCCGTGAATATGGAATCATGCATTTTCTGTGTGATTTTTGTTTCTTTATGAAGTTTACAAAAATATTTATTTTTCCAAATCCCCCCCAAAATTCTTACGAATCCTTTTTTTTGGACATACTGAACTGGACTATAATTAACTAAGCATCCTTTTGGTATCTGGGGAAATTTTGACTTTTCCAAGCCCTCATAAGCTACTTATGGAGACTTTGGAAATGGTCATCACGTCACATTTAAATAAGCTCTCACTGCTGTACTCCTTCCACATCAATAGAGAAAGGGTTTGAGAACTGGTTCATGTCCTTCTCTTTGGCAGTGCAACCTTTAAAAGTGCCGTATACATTCTTGATGAATGATGAGAGCAACATTTGGGAAACTGGAGATCATTTCTTGCAGAGTTGCGATATGTGCAGCGTTATCCAGAGCCGGCCCAAGCCTTCAGGGGGCCCTAAGCGAAATATGATTAGGGGGCCCCTCTCCAATGTTAGCGCTGCTGAAACTATAGATCTTTGTTAAATATCATTCACACACCCAGTGTTTTCCGCTAGTGCCTCCACTGTGCGGCTGTGCGTAAATATTAGACAGCCGAGTCAGACCGTCCTAGGGGGGTCCGGGGGTATGCCCCCCCGGGAGATTTTTTTAACCTTTTTAAAGTGAAATGCATGAATCTGGTGCACTTTGAGAGGAAGATTAAGAGGCTAAATCTGAGAAATTTTGTGTGAACAAATAATTTGGAGACAGTGGGTCAGATGAATTAGAAGCTATTGAAGAAGGACACATGGATTTTCCATAAAAATATTAATATAAAATAAAATCTTATGGAGGGTCCTCTGGGTTGGGCTTGGAGCTCTTTTTCTTTTACGGGACATATTTCTCTGTAATATAGTGAATGCATTTAAATGCAGTGTGAGGAACTAAGCAGAAGAACTCTGTTGTCCATCTACTACTGTATCTGTTTTTCCACAGACAAGGCTGAAATAGGCTATAGACTATACACAGTGCATGGGCAACTGAGGGCAGCCCCATTTCCAATTGTTTTTAAATAAACTCAATACACACTGTGCATGGATGTGAGCGTGACATGATCAGATAATTTCGGATTTCCTCCCAGATGAACTGATTACATTTTTAGGCTATTAATTATCTAGACCAAAACATTTTATTTCTTTTTTTGTATAACTCACATTTGCATAATATGATGTTAATATCAAACACACAAACTAAAAAAAAAACTAAAAAAATAATTAGTTTGGACTCCCAACACACAGTGTATATATAATGCGACTGTTAGGAAATGTCTGCAGAGAATAGAATGTGATGACACTGACAGAACAGGACTCTATTGAAGAAAGGTGATGCTGATCTCAGCAGCTCAACACTCACTTCTCACCGCTCCCCTTTCGGCTGTGTCAATCTTTTAGATGTAACACATTGTGCACAGGCTTTCATTATGTGTAGAGCAATGTTTTTCTCTTCACCGCAGATTGATGCTCCTCCGTGTTTTATAGTAGTGTTATTGATTAGCACTGTGCTTGTCAGTGGTGCATAAAATTAACACTGTGTTATAGGGGCATGGATTTCTGTCAGCCTTTGACAAGATAACCCATTATTGGATGACCGCTTCTAATTTGTTTTTGTTTATTCAGTAGTATAACGTAGCATTCAGCCGGCCCAATAATAAGTCTATTACCTGCAAATCCTTGTCGCAGCATCAGCGGCCACTAATCTTTGCTGCTCCTAATTACATGGGGATTCTCAGCCTTAATTAACCAATCTTTACCCCATTTTACCTGCTTAATGCTGCACTCAACCAAACTGCATTAGTTTAACTGCCTGCGTTTTGCTGAATAGAAGTTTCCAGTTCTCCCCTACAGAAAGCTTCAATGGTATAGGCTGCATACAAAAAACTATCTATTCACTATCTATTCATTTATAGATATATAAGGTTTTTTAAATGTATTTCTTAAAGGTCACATATTATGCTAAATGCACTTTTTAAATGTGTTCCAACATATCCATGGGTCCACGGTGTGCCTAGAGACTGCCAAAATATAAAAAAAATAACTATCTCTCCTTTTCTCACTCTCCCCCTTTCTGAAATCCCCACCCTCCCCCCCAATATACTCCAGTCAGAATTCTCGCCGACTATTACGTAATAGTCGGCACAGCCACATCCCCATATTTTCTTTATATGTCCATGCTTCCCCCCCCCAGAAACGTCCACCGTGCACTAGTCTATGATAACCCCACCCCCCATTTCTTATTGGTCCACGGCCCCGAGATCCGATGGAAATTTTTCCGAGCGACAGCCATGTTGTTTTCCCCGCTAAGCGACAAGATGCCCTTAGTACAGCCTGAATGTTACATACACCAACACAGAATGCTTTTGCTCATAACTCCACTAATTTATCTTAACCACAGCAGTCTATTAATGCCTCGTTTTAAATAACACAACGGATAGGAAGCTACCTGTGCTTTTTTTAAACGGTGAAACTAAAATAATAGTTTTATTGGTAGTTTTGCCTGACTGGTGTATAGCTATTAGCTTTGGGACAAGCAACCAGCTTTTGCTCATAACACGCTGTTTTTATTTCCCACAGCAGTCTGAAAATTACTCGTTTTTAACATGACAAAGGATGGGAAGATATTCCTGTAGAAATCACACTTTGAAGCTACTGTTTTCACTGGTTTAAATCGTCTGAGTCTTATTTTTACAGGGTTGCCGCGGATCTTGAAAAGCATTAAAAGTCATTAAATTTAAGTTTCAATATTCAAGGCCTTAAATGTCTTAAAAAGTCTGGAATTATTGGGTGGGCGGCATTAAATTTAATCGGGGGCAGAATTAATGAGCTTGCCTTATTTGTTTCTTTCTAGTTTTCTAGTTTAATTGTTAGATTTCTATGTTTTTATTTTATCTGAGTTTTATATACTTAAATATATACTTTTTATAAGATATCCGGCAAGTCCGACACATAAGCTAGAGGCAGTACGGCCGTGTGAGGCTGGGTACCGCATTTAAAACGTAGAAGAAGAATGTGTGTTCCCTGCTTTCGAATTTGAAGTCGGCCGCGGTAGAGCAAAAAAGGAGAGAAGAACGCGGCGGAATCGGGCGGAATGCATGCCAAGCTATTATAAATTCAGTGAAAGGTGGAGGGAGGACGACTGGCAGGCTTTTTTCACCCCGCGACCACACACTGCCGCTGCTTGTAGGTGCGCAATCACCCACCCGCTGATGATATAGGTAGGCTACTGTCGCAAATCACACAACACGTTGATTGTGTTTAGTAAACATGTTTATTTATCTATATTTATTTAAATAGCTGCTCATCAGACGTTCATTCAGCTCATTCAGGTCGCGTTGACTTAGCGTGAGCTCATGGAGTGAGACGCGGGTCTCTATCTCAATGATCGTCTCTCTTTCTGTCGCTTTCTTTCTCTCCACTCTGCACTCCCCTTCTGACAGCTAGATAAAAGCTATTGCCGATCCTCCCATCAATCGCAGATAGTAGCCTACGTTTCCTTTGCCAATCGGTACAACCCTATTACCGCGGTTTATTAACCTGAATGCCTGCAACAATACTTTATGAAGAACAAATTACTTTGCCCAAATTACCGCAGGTCCCGTGAGCATGGATGTAAATCTACAGGTGGCAAGGCCAACATACACATACGATTTTGAAATTGCAAAAACCTCCCCTTGACCTGTGGAACCAATTTTTAAATAGTTTCTGCCATAAGATCTGCAAAAGAAAGTTAATGGACTAAGTTTGTTATTTATTGATTAAGGAATTAAAATATGAAGAACATTCGGATTATTCTTCCCCAAAAAATATCCAAATTTTTAATTTAGCCTAATTCAAATATTGTATGCTGCACCTAACACATATTTTCTAAATTGATTAAACTGTTCTTGTTACTCGATTAATCAGAAAATGTAAACCAATTGATACATTTCTATAATTGGTTGAAAAGGTGGTAATGATGGGTTTTCAGGTTGCCTTTACAGTGATCTCTTATATGTATTTGATGGTAAATGCAGGGGGACATTGTCTTCATTCAGACTGCTGAACATTTTTTATTTTCTGTAATTAGACAGCAAATGTTAGCTAAAGTGCATTGAATATGTGTTAGTCAGATTTAATGCAACCCTTTAAGGAGTATACTGTAGTGTAGTTTGTCGATTTCTGTTACCGCGGTATTGGTATTATTTTTGCATTTTAGAGGTCTTAAAAAGGTCTTAAATGTCTTTAAATTTTAACTTTAAAAATGTGCAGATACCATGTTTTAGCGTTAGCGCCCATGTAGCTTAGTTTTGCCTGACTGGTGTATAGCTATTAGCTTTGGGACAAGCAACCAGCTATCGCTTAGCTCCGGGTAAACACTGTGTTCGCAGTCACGCAGTGTCTCTCTAGTATTGCGAGAGCACGGCAGAGACGGTGGGAGAGCCCCATGGACATATAAAGAAACCCCGGCAGAGAGGTGGGAGGGGCCAGCCAGATCGCACAAATATAGGTCATCCTGAGACCAGAGGACAATCAGGGTATAGAGGCTTGCTACAATAAATGATCTGAACGGGTTTTTCAGCAAACATCTAAAAAAAAAAGGTATTAGGGACTACTTAGACCATATAAAATTGACAGCAAAGTGCATAATATGTGAGCTTTAAATCTTATTATATTATTAAGCATAGCAGAAAATGGGGGCGCCCTTAGCTCAGTTGGTAGGGCGTCCCCCCCCGGGCCGGGCCCAGCAGCAGACCCGGGTTCGATTCCCGTTCTCGTTCTCTGCCTGTCACTCCCCTCTCTGCCCCATTTCACCTCTGTATCTTCAAAACTGTCAATAAAGCATGAAACATGCAAAAAAAAAGCATGGCGGAAAATAAAGTTCTTGATTTTTGAAGGGTTTGTGGTTCATAGCGGTCAGCGAGAAAAAACAAAACAAAGACACATGCACAAATATAGCCTACTAAATAAAATAGGCCTATATACAATTTTTTTTTTTCAATATTCTTGATGTTTTCTGTGTTTACATCCAGTCAACTTTTTAAACAGTGACACCCTGTCAAACCCCACCATTCTCTTAAAACGGACCAGGCCCTGCAGCAGATCCGGGTTCGAATCCTGCACGGGTCAGTTCTCTGCATATCTTCCCCTCTCTGCCCCATTTCCACTCTGTCTCTACAATCGGTCTAATAAAGCAAAACAATTCCCAAAAAATATATTTAAAAAAAGGGAATGTTTGGATGTCTCTGGCATTATTGAGACATGTTTTCAGCAAAGTCTGCCTGATTTCAGCCTGACTTGAATGTTTGGGGATGTCCAGCAGAATTTAGATGAAGCTCTGTTGATCTCAATGATATGGAAGAGGATTTGGGCCACACATGATGAGTGTCTCCACAACTTGACTAACAGCAGAGGGCTTACTGGGGCTTTACATGGTAACGATAACGGCACAAACACAAATGTATTTTTTACAAGTTAGACCACCTGCCACTTTGGCTGGTGAAAGATGTGTGCTCTGCCGGTTTTTCTAGCAAAATAAACCTGTGTCACCTACGGTAATGCCAGGGACAGCTTTCTACATTAAAAAACACTATCTATAGACCAGGGGCCTGTTTCAGGTAGCTGGTTTTGAGGCAACCCAGGGTTTGTTCGCTCTGAGTTGGTGGAAACTCTGGGTTTTCCGTTTCAGGTAGCAGGTTCAGCGCAACCGAGAGTCAGTTACTGCGGCAACATACGCCGTGGGTCTAACCTGCTGGATAGGTGGTTAGACCTACCCTGAGTATGTTTTCACTTTACGCTGCAGCTCCGACTGAAGAAAGAGTGTCACTGTCACACGCGTCCCTGTACAGTTAGAAGCAAAATCACTCTATAGAAATCTCCATCGGGATGTTTTTATCATTTCCTGAGGATTTTACGTTTGACCGATCATTTATCTGATCAGTAGCCTTGTTCTCAGCCCTCGGTTCGTTCATATAGGCGGCCACCTTACACATCGTGACATGCTCTACATTCAGATTAATAAACCTATTTGTAGGCTATTGTATGCTTTTTAACGTCTGTGCCACTGAACAGATTTACGTCAGGTGGACTCATGTAACGCTGCGGCTGCACGCGATAGTTAGGCTACTGTTCACTTATGCGATCCTAAAGTCACAGACGAGCCTCGTTAAATAGCCTAATATGGATATAAAAATTATATAATAATTTAAACTGTTATCACTTGAGGAAAATGGATCTGGTAATAAATCAATCAGGCTCTTCAATGGAAACTGTCACCTAATGTGTCTTGACGTTAATGTCTTTCACTCCCCATTTAAAAGAAGCGACAGTCTGTTTACTGCACAGTGGGCTATTAGGCTATAGCTTCCCAACATATTATAGGCTACAGCAAATATAAAACACTGTCAGAAATGCTGTGCCGCGCCAGCTTTATTACATTACTGCTGATATGCGTAACTTTAAAAAAAGACTATCTTCTCATAGCGAAATGATTGCTCTGTTTTTTCTGAATTGCCGAGGAGATTAGATCAGAGTTATGTGACAATATCCCCGTTAATTCTTCTCCATAGGCTACCATAAAATCATTCGTTAATATTTCTAACTCTAGTGGGAGGAGCGGAGATTTCTTTTTTTCTTTTTTGAGAAGTGGAGAAGTGGGAGGATCACGCATTTGTTTCTCCTGTTTCCATGGTGAATCATGTTATCAGCGATCCATTGACGATGGCTTTTATGCACACGCTCCACCCAGAGTGAACACGCTCAGAGTTGATAAACCCAACGCTGATCCACTGTTCTGAAACCGAAAACCCAGAGTTGCTCGTCAACCCTGCGCTCTGAGTTTACCAACTCAGAGCGCAGGATTAAACCCAGAGTATGTAAAACCAGCTACCTGAAATAGGCCCCAGCGCGTAGCAGTTAAGTTACTGTTAATACAAACAGAGCATTAAGGCTGCGGCTTCATTTTAAAAGCATTTCACTGGCTTCACATTAATAGCATTTCACTGGAAAAAGCTGCAAGCTTGGGAAACATTCCCATTTTTCATTATCAGATTGTGTGCCCAAGTCCTCTTCCCTCCTGTTCTGGCCCTGGGTTAGAGGGCATTGGTTGATGGAGTTCATTTACTTTGATCTGATGGACATGTCATTCTATCTCCAGAAGGTCATCTTTCAAGTTTGATCTGCTAATGAATGAGCAAATGAATGGTTCTTTAGATAGTGGGTTCCCAAGGGAGAGCCAATACAAATCCAAGTGCTTTCTCAATTATATCTACAATTGTGAAGGATGGATATGGGATTTGTTATGTTATGTAGATATTGGATGAGTGGATGAGCCCAAGCAGGAATATTATCATCCTGTTTGAGTGTAGAATTCTCTGGTTGTGACCTTTATTATACTATCTATGGTTGTGACAAGCCCTATAGTCATTTTTTCCAATCCATGCAGGAGGGAGGAGATGAGGTTGTCCATATAAGAGAAAAGTTGGTAACACTTAACAATAAGCTACACACAATTGTATTAGCTACTAGTTACCTACTACATATGTTTTTTTTGTGTTACCTACTTCACCTATGTAGTAGGTAACTAGTAGGTAATACAATTTTGTGTAGCTTACCGAAAAGTTTTCTATTGATGAGGTATTTGTCACATCCTGAGCAGGTTGTGCGGCTCTCCAGCCACTCTGATATTTGTTGGTGTGTGTTCTGGAGCTGCCTTTCTCAAAATGATCCCCTGCAAACAACATCCTGCTCATCAAGCCATAATCAGGGGCCTCATTTATAAACGTGACGTACGCCCAGAAGAGGGCGCACGCCAATTTCTAAGCAAATGTTGGGATTTATAAAAACCAAACTTGACGGGAAGATGTGCGGTCCTCCACGCAAACTCTGACCCATGCGTACGCACAGAAAGTGGAGAAAGGAGAGACGGCGACTCCGTCGGCACATGTATGAAGTTTGTGTAAAATTAATCCAGATAGGCCTATTATAAGCAGAGCCGGCCCAAGCCTTCAGGGGGCCCTAAGCGAAATATGATTAGGGGGCCCCTCTCCAATGTTAGCGCTGCTGAAACGATAGATCTTTGTTAAATATCATTCACACACCCAGTGTTTTCCGCTAGTGCCTCCAATGTGCAGCTGTGCGAAAATATTAGACAGCCGAGATTCAGACCCTCCTAGGGGGGTCCGGGGGTATGCCCCCCGGGAGATTTTTTTTAACCTTTTTAAAGTGAAATGCATGAATCTGGTGCACTTTGAGAGGAAATTTAAGAGGCTAAATCTGTGAAATTTTGTGTGAACAAATAATTTGGAGACACTGGGTCAGATGAATTAGAAGCTATTGAAGAAGGACACATGGAGTTTCCATAAAAATATTAATATAAAATAAAATATTATGCAGGGTCCTCTGGGTTGGACTTGGAGCTCTTTTTCTTTTACGGGACATATTTCTCTGTAATATAATGAATGCATTTAAATGCAGTGAGAGGAACGAAGCAGAAGAACTCTCTTGTCCAGCTATCTTTATTTCCACAGACAAGGCTGAAAGACTATACACAGTGCATGGGCAACTGAGGGCAGCCCCATTTCCAATTGTTTTTAAATAAACTCAATACAC
The DNA here is from genome assembly GCA_026122265.1 of Ammodytes dubius. Taxonomy (NCBI): domain Eukaryota; kingdom Metazoa; phylum Chordata; class Actinopteri; order Uranoscopiformes; family Ammodytidae; genus Ammodytes; species Ammodytes dubius. Next base: position 2,445,282 of record CM047507.1, read on the forward strand.
ACTGTGCATGGATGTGAACGTGAAATGATCAGATAATTTCGGATTACCTCCCAGATGAACTGATTTAATGTTTAGGCTATTAATTATTTAGACCAAAACATTTTATTCCTTTTTTTGTATGATGACTCACATTTGCATAATATGATGTTAATATCAAACACACAAACTAAAAAAATAAATAATTTTTTTTTTTAGGGGGCCCCTGGCGGTCGGGGGCCCTAAGCGACCGCTTGGTTCGCTTATGCCTCGGGCCGGCTCTGCTTCTACAGTCTATGAAAAATATCTTTCCAGAATTCAGACAGAATTGTGTCCACCCTTAAGAGAAAATTAGGTATTGTTCAATTCAGTCACATTACTATAATAACAAGAACAGCAATAACACAGAAAGCATTTCACCGTCGTTGAAAGCATGATTTTATTTCTACATACACTACAAGTTAAATGGCAAAACAAGAAAATCTTTTTCAGCTCTCTTTTTTGTTGATTTTTAACCCCTGAGCATCACAATCCAGCATTCCCATAATGCACTGTATTCATCCAAGATGAACGAAAGGGAAATAAAAATAAACATTTAAAACTCCATACACAAAGCGATTCGATTCTAAAAACTACCAGCATAGCATAGCTAAATACAAAGTAAACAACATGTTATTTGATTACATAAGTCAATATTATTTTTCTACATGCAGAGCTGTCCCTTTCTCTTTGCTTGTCTGCTCTGCTTTTGGTTATGACCTAAAAAAAAAAATCAAGTAAGCTTGGTCACAGCTTGAAAAACTCTTTGGTGAGAAGAATGCAAGAGATTCAGTGCTGTGGCCTCACAGTCATCTGAGGTGTTCAGTGATTGGCATCATACAGCAGTGTGTAAGAGGAGTGGGCGTAGCCAAAGAGAGACACACCTAGAATTCCCCAACATCCAATGAGGATATATTTTCAGTATTTTGAGCCTTGAGTGATAATTGAGGTTCTGACCCAGGGTGGCATTACAACCTCTAATGGTCTTGAATCTATTCTTGAATATAATTTATAATCGCAAAATGATCATTTGCTGGCTGGACAAGATTCCAGAATCAAGACAGCAGTCTGGTGACTTGTAATGAAAGTGTGCTATATAGCTGTTGAATAGGAGAAACAGCTGCTTCTGGATGTCTGTATATCCTCTGTTCTCTTTTAATGATGAGAACACATTGGACATGAGTCCCCGCCAGAATTTACACATTCTTCAGGTTGATGTTATGGGCATAAATTCAAATTATGATTAGAATATATTTGTCAATAGACTCTCTGATGTCAATAGTCTGGTTAGGCAGATGGATGCTAGGACTATGATGGCCCTGGAGGGCAGCTGCGGTTGTCAGACATGCAAAAATAATTGTTTAACCAGGTCAAAAAAATAGGTCCGTTGTCATTGTCTGCCGTAAGTATTTTTTCTTTGGTTTACATTATCCCTGATGCCCCGATTGAGCTGATGTCGTCGATTCAGTGTTCAAGGATGCCACACCATTTGAGGAATAATTATTTTCTTGGACCATTGTTATATCTACCTGCAGAATTGCCTGACTGCTAGAGAACACGTTTCAAGTAAACACAAGAATTATAAAGCTAAAAACCACCTTCAACAGCTCAACTGACCGTCGATGAGTCAGCTCATCTTATTGTCTGAGGATTGTCCTCTGCTGCACCATTGTGTTTGAACAAGTTCCACATCAGCAGCTATACACACAGTCATACAATATATTATTAACTCCATCTCCAGGAAGTATCCTGGAGCGTTACACTGTCATCATAAAACTCAACTAGTCATAAACATCTTAAATCAAAAACTGTCAACAATCTGCATGAAAAGGCCTGCACGCTGAGGAAGAAAGCCCCTCCTAAAAGGCCTGCACGCTGAGGAAGACAGCCACTCCTAAAGCAAAAGAGGAAACTGTAAAGGTTTGGGGAATGAGCCAACTCTCATAGAATCTCCCCCAGGGGACCATGGACATTGACTGCAAATGTAAAGCAACTCTGACCAGTGGTATTTAGAACAGAGGGTTGTGCTATTGAGTCTGTGTTCAAAAAAATCAAATATGAACTTTTTAGCTGTGCATTGTGAAATCATTTTAGAATCCTTAAATGTGATTCTCAGTCATGAAAGAGGAGATTTGGGAGACAGGACAAATATAAAAGCTGTGATCGCCATGGTTCCACGGTGCTGTCTTCCTCTTCAGGAGCACGTTTTCATGCATATTGGATTTGTTTTGAGAGGCGTCCCTACCGTGTCTCACAAAAGGCTGTTTTGTTGTGCCGGCACAACACGTAATGCAAAAAGCACTTTGAATATGCTTCGTTCTCTAGTATAATCTAATGTTTTATCTTTAACTCAACAGCATGTTGTGCTCACACAAATACACTGATATGGAACACTATTAATACTCTGGCAATTAAAATTGTGGACATGCTTGTTGGCACTGTATATAACAAATGAGGTAGATGTTTGTCAATAAAATATTCCCTTCTTTGGTATAATCATACAAAATATGAAAAAGAAATCCAGTGATCTATTGAAGTAAAACATTGATTTTCATGTAGCTGTACAACAATAATAAAATGAAATTTATGAGGTATATGTTGTATTCATACTTTACTATGACTATATACAGGTAGATCGGTGAGGTATCTTAAAGAAGACTCAAAAAGGGTTCGCAAAACCAAGTGGTAGAGCTGAATGCAAGGTTCGCTGGATTGGATATCAAACATAATAAATAAAATATGCAAATAAAAACCCATATATCTTCATACTAAAACCCATTTCCCTTCACAATAAAGAACATGTTATATATTTTTGAAAAGCAGAGGAAAAAACAAGAAAGTAATAGAGAAAGAAAGAGGAAGAAGCATTCTGATGTTAAACACAAGTGCATTACTAATACAAATAAACCTGGATACTATTCACAATATAGAGCTACATGTGTTTCTATGTCCTGCTGTCACCTCCTCGCTCTCTGTTGACTGAAGTGCTCTCCTCTTCCCCATGGCACTCAAGGCCAAAAGGCTCTGTACGGCCACTTCTCTCCACCAACACCACGCCAGCTTTGTGCTTCTGTATTATATTCATACTTATTATGATACTTCCTACACGCTAGTGGTCCTAGCTTTAGTCAATGTGCATTACAGAACATTTCTTCAAAGACAACAATGCAATCTCATGTGCTGCAGCTCTACCGCACTCAGCAGAGATTTTGAAAGTACTTCTGTCTACAACCAGTGGAGCAATGATGTTGATTGCAATGTTTCAGCCATTGAATGAGGAAAGCATTGAAAACGGATCAACTTGTCATTTCATCATTTAAAGCTGTCACTGCAGAGGACAAGATTTATGATGTATTTTTCTTGGACGTCACCAGACATATATTCTGTGATCTTGACTAACAAAGCTTGTTTGTTTTATATTAACAATTTATTCTATGATCAAAACACAGGGTCTTGTGATTAGGTACTGTATATTGTCATAAAATAAAATGAAGTAACACTTATTTTGTGATCCCAGCAAAAGAAAACATTGGAGAAAAGGACTTGACTAAATGTCGTTAGAAGCCTTCCACAGTTAAAAGGGCTTCAAAGTGATACTGTTTTATAGTGGCCATGTTGGACTTCCATAAACAGGAGCTTTGAACAGCTCCTTGCTTTCCCCCAAATGACTCTCTGTTTAGCCAATAATCTGGTCAGCTAAGTATTGTGATGTTGACAATCCATCTGATTAGTACAACTTAAATACTAAACAGCTAATAATAACCGTGTGCCATTTACATTCAATAAAATCCTCCTAACTGTATGATAGAGTTGAGTGTGACTTTTCCTATAACATATATAATGTCTAGAAAGATGTGGAAAAATGCTAGTTGATGGTATAAGGATAACAAATCTTTGGTGAATTTTTCCTCATCTGAAATTTCCACTGGTGTTGTGATTATGCCAATGTACATTCCCTCATTCCCTTTATTTTATTGTTAACTGTGTTGACTTGTAGCCGGTGTAATATACAGGGCTGGATTACCAACTGGGCAGATCTGCCAACTGCTCTAATGCCAAAAGACACTATTTTGATATTTTTCTTTAAATATTTTGGTTAAATGCTAGTGCCCTATGGAGGGACACTGCATCAAAATGAAATTCTAATACAGATTGGGCCCCCTAACAGGTTAATAAGATAATTCACTTATATAAAATATGGGGTCGGAACATGCTAGTAGATATAACTACTGTATGTGTAAATTTAAACTTGCTTGGTTCCCAGACATGAGTGGCCATAGGCTAACAAGAGTGTACATTACAAACTAACTGTCCAATGGAACACCTTGCTAATGGTTTGTCCCAAGGCTCTGATGAGACTGGACTGTTAAGCAGTCTAGACAAACTCACTACAGAACACTTATGAAAGAATTTTAGTAACATGAAGGTTTGGTAACTGGTACCAAATCATAGTGTGAATGCTGGGAGTGTTGACCCGGCACATATCAGTTTCTTCTTTGGTATAAGCTGTATGCATCGGGTGTCTGAGGTCTGAGGCCCTCATCTCTTGTTTAGAGGGAGTCTTCACTTGGCATCATCCAGGGGTTCAACCTGAACTACTCCACACTAAACACACATCTTTGAGGAGGTGAAAAACAATGGTAACACACACAGAGGGTTAAATGTCCTGGAGATACACACCGCTACTCAGAGCAGGAGGAGTGGGCATAATGGAGGCAGGGCGGATCTCGTGCCTGTTAGTATTAGGTCAAGTTTGGTGCTGACCAACAAAAACCCTGATGGGAGTGGATAGAGAGAAAAGCCAAGTGTAGCTTATGTGATGACCATGTACTGTATATCCAGCTGCTTGGTGTCTTTGAGAAGGAGAAGCCGCCTCCCCTCTGGTGGTGCGTGTGTGTGTGTGGGGGGGGGGATCAGGGGGAGGGGCCTCTGTGGAGTGAGGAAGAGGAGGATGAGGAAGAGGAGGAGGGCTGGAACTGTGAGGGACTGCTGCTCTTCCCCTGGCTGTGATGGTGTCCAGTCATCGCTGCTATGGCCGACTGTCTGGAGAACAGGACGCCTGAGGATAACACAGCAGCTCTTTAAGTCAGCCTCACACTCCACACTGTTCTGGCATCAGTTCTTAAAGGACCGTGCCAGCGTTTCATGTATTCTTATAGTCTGATTATAACAAACGACATAACACTACTCAGCACCATTGTCTTTTAAACCTTATTAGTAGCCATTACCATCAGCCCATTTCACATGTTTGTTAATATGACTTTTTAATCTGTCCATTTGTTTGATAATTTTCTCTTTTTTTTACTTTCTTTTTCATTACTTCTACTTGTTCATCAAACATACAATTAAATTCAATTAAATTCAATTAAATTCAATTCAATTCAATTCAATTCAATGTCCTAATAAAAACCTACTTTCAGACTTTTTAAAAATCATTTGTCATCTACTTCCAGATCATCATCACAACTTGTTTTCAACTGAACACAACCTTCACACTCAGGTGGAGAGAGGGGAGTAATTCAGTGATTCACACACACACGCACGCACGCACACACACACACACACGCACGCACACACGCACGCACACACACACACACACACACACACACACAACCACACACACGCACACACGCACACACACACACCACACACACTCTAGGCAGACACATAAGACAATAAGCCCCATCAACTTCAAATCCACAGGCCCAATCTTGAGATGTTTAACTTTTTTAACTCTATTGGACTGCCACTTCATTACGATGGATTTTATAGCAAAGACATCAAATTGCGAGGAGGACTAAGCACCAGGGTGCTGCTATAACTTATTGAATTTCCTTCCTGCAATTACATCAGCAAACGGCCCTTCTATTTACCTGTGTAGACAACTCCATTTATTTCTATTGACATGTTGATGCTGCTAATGCCGTTGGTAGACAGGTTCAATGCGGTCTCTTGTCTATCATCTGTCAAGAGAGGAGGCAGAGAGCGAGAGAGAGAAAAACTCAATATGAGCATTTAGAAAGGGAACAGAAGAAGCGAGGGAGCGCCCGGCGGAATATTGGTGATAATTCAGAGAGTGACAGGATAAGGAGAGCTGTATTAAAGAGTTCTGGTGGAGAAAGAACTGTCAAAAGAGGTTACAGTCATTTGTACATGTCAGTCATGGATAATTCCTATAGCAGAACACAGTTGGAAATCCTGGCTGAATAAATGGGACTGGTTGTGAAATAATAGAAATGTCTGAATTAGACATAGCAACACTACACATGGAGTGGTCTTAGTGAAGAGACTGCTGACATATCTAAACCATCTGTAAAGCAAAATGTATCCGTCGTCTGGGTGGAGACAAATAACAGTCTTTGGATATAATCTTTGAATAACAGTGTTTTATGTGAGGGCCAGACGACCAGCACGGGAATTAACCTGAGAAAAGATTCTCACTCATTTCTCCATCAGGTATCAAGTGTTAAAGCCTGCTATTATGACTAATATGAGAGAAGCAGCCATGCAGACAGAAATGATATCACACTTGAGCAGATAGGCCCCTTCTTCTTCCTTTAGCCTCTATCATTAAGTCATATGTGACTTATGGCTTGTCTTGCTGGCTGCAGCCAAAGCCCAGAAATACAAGCATCTGTGCTCATGACAAGCTGCATTCTGCCTGTGGTCAAGAATGACTATTTATTCATCCCATTGTATGAGGTTGAGCTTCAAATGACATGTTATATCATGATCTATGTGCACATTAGTGGTGCAGGCGTCTCACAGCTGGACGTTAGAGTCTGTGAAATACAACTGGTGACGGTGCCAAATAGTCTGTGTTTGACAGGCTTTAAGATCCACCCACCCACTGTGGTAGAGACACTGTCATTTAAGTCTGATTGGAGGGATCTATGTACTCCAAATGACAGAAACAAACAGTTTAAAAGTATACATTAAAATCAGGCTTTCACTTCTTATTATAAGCATGTTTCAATGTCATCATTTAAAATAAAAGGACGTTCAGTCAGTTACAATGATAAGATGTGGCTGGCATTATTCTAGATTTGAACAAAGCCCACGAAAAGACCAAAACCAACATTTTATACTTCAGTGTGAGGTTTCCCATCTTGACAGAGATGTAATACTCTGTTTCCTGCCCAGGGACTACAGATGAAAATGAGCTTATAGCTAAATCTGGTACTGCTTATGTGCTGTACATTGTCCCTGTTCAATAAACAAATAAATAAATAAACATGTTGAACCAACTCTTTCTACTTTCTGTAGCCCACTCGAAGACGTACATCTTTAAAAGTCCTCACCAATATAGTTAGGCTCAGTATGTTCAGAAACAAACAGGAGGAAGTAGTGCATTAGTTGGGGACTATTTTCAGGGGTGGATGATTCCAAATGTAGTCCTCCGGTGAGTATTTGGCAACAAGACGGTGTCCGTGGGATGAAGTAAAATAAACTGCAGCCTGTGTGTTCATGGTGATGAAGGAACATGTCACAGTGACTCACTGATGTGTTTTTAGATAGAAGATATCGAGGGCATGGAGCAAAAGGGGCGTAAGTGACATATTTGGCAAAAATGACATTACCATTTTAAAGGTCTTGATAAGTTCTATCAAATGGTAAAAGAATAACGTCACTAAACATTTTACTTTTTGAAATAAAGGCTGAAAACATAAAGGCGTAAGTGAAAACCTTCAGTTGAGTTTGGAGCAAAAAAGGCGTAAGTGTATCATAGATAGGCTAAAGAGCTGACAATATGGAGGGATTGCAGAAAAGACCAACACTACTACAGAAAAAGTGTTTTGAATATGTTTGGAGAACCTGATATACCGACATATGATGGAGACAATATGGACACTAAAATAAACACTTTATTTTTTATTTTATTTTAATAAATATATTTTTTTAATTTTAGATTGTTTCTAAAATATGAATCCCTTGAAGCCTAATCTCTATTAAAGTAGAGATTGCTTCCATGTGCTGTTTTTTATTAAATATTTATGATCAATAAAAATTTTGTTTTTGCTCTCCTGTAAAATTCTGAAAATGTCACTTATGCTCTTTTTGCGCCAAGCCCTCGATATATCAGACTTTCTCACACACACACACACACACACACACACACACACACACACACACACACACACACACACACACACACACACACACACATACATACACACAACTTGTAAGTAGAAACATATATTGTTTGGGGGCGCCTTTAGCTCAAATTGGTAAGGCGTCCCCCTCCCGGGCCGGGCCCAGCAGCAGATCCGGGTTCGATTCCCACCCGCGGTCGTTCTCTGCATGTCACTCCCCTCTCTGCCCCATTTCACCTCTGTCTCTCTGCACTATCAATAAAGCATAAAAATGCCCAAAAAATATAAAAAAAGAAACATATATTGTTGGTTTGGGTCTTTTCAGTAGTTTTGTTGATAATCATACATACCATTGACCATAATCGGTCTAATACCTTGACTTTGTAGGATATATTGCAATATCAAGTGTGTAGAGTGTAACGAAGGCCACACAGATGACATCACAACATAAAGACAACATAATAACTGTCGACCTAACTTCTCTTACAGTAAGCCTATTATAGAATGTCTGACATTTCATTTTCCATTGCCAAAACCATGCAGGCTCCCTATGTGGTCAGAAGGACAGTTCTAACAGGGCTATACTTTAAATAGCATTGAGGACACAGAGTCCTGTCCTCTGGATTGTTTCAGGGGGTTTAACAACCAGAGAAGTTACTAACCCTGCTTTCCGAATCGCATACTTTCTACTATTTAGTATGGTACTTTTTTTAATGTGTGCTCTATACTTGATGTATTTTGTTTTTGCATCTGTAAAGCACCTTGAATGGCCTTGTGTCCGAAATGTGCTTTAGAAATAAACTTGCCTTGCGCCTTGCCTAGGAAAAAGATTTAGAATGTCCCGATTCTTGTGGCCAGATTTAGGATGGTTAGAAAGACCAAGAGGCCAAGATTTTTAGTGTTGAAAATAGCATCCTATTTGGGCGATTCTGACCCATAATCCAGTGCGAACCTGAAGTTACGTCACATCAACGTAGCATCCATATGAAAACAAACGGGGATGCGACGGATATAAAAGCAAGAGGCAAGATAAAGGTGCAATGTTATGATGAAATAAATAAGTAAAAGTATGTCCCAATAGTATGCCTACTGCATCCTAACTAGATTTGTTTTATCGTCAGATGTAGTATGTAGAATAGAAAGAAAGAAAGAGTATGCGATTCGGAACACAAGGAATGTCTTCAAAAATTAAATGTAGACATTTTGAAGCACACATGGATATTACAGAGTTTTGTCAAATGCTAAATCCCCAAAGAACATTTGAAGCATACTCGTGAGCATCCTCAAACTGCTGGTGAGTGTCTGACCTCTGTTGTTGAGCTTGATGTTGAGGGGCAGCTGTGTGGCCATTGCCAGCAGGTTTTGCTGCAGGGCGTGCTGCATCACCCTCTGCTGCTCCTCTGCCATCCTCAGCAGCCTCTTCTCTGGTGCTTCTCCAGCCTCCAGCTTCTCTCTGAGCTGCTCCAGGGCCGCTGCCTGGGCTGAGCCATGCCCACTGGGGGCCACTCGGCCAGGCAGGCAGCTCGACATCATGGAGTCCTCTGGAGAGACAAAATGACTATTTAGAAGGTAAAGGTCTCTAAACACACATCTGAATGCCTGATGTCTTGTAAATAGGCTGTGTGTGGCTGTATCCGCCTGATAATGTAAGCAGTACCCACATCATGTATTTAGTCTCTGCTCATATTGTTCTATAAAAACATAGCGTACAGTACAGTATCACCCAGTAACCTGTGGCGTACCTCAAGGATCAATTTTTAGGGGCCATATTTGTGCTTTAAATGCTCCCCTCAGGCTCTATCTTCAGACAGCATAATACGGCTGAATGGTAAAGAACTGTCTTAAGCTGAATGACAACCAGACAGAAGTGATTGACAGACTCAAGCTATTTTTTGATCCATATTCTCATTTGCCACATTTCCCCCCCAAACCCGTAAAGGGGCTAAAAGACCCAACTTCAGTTTGTCTTGATTTCCGCTGTTCCTCACCTGTTAAAAAGGAAATATAGAAGTAAAAATGGAACTCCTACAGATCATGTTCAAAGCTTTGTGGAGACCATTAAGGTGTAAATCAATTTTAAAGTGGTGAACCAATTTCGATAGCTGGGTTTGTAATCTTTTCTTTAGCAGTGTCAAAATATGACTAAGGATTGTCTAAGAGTGATATAAGAATAATTTACCAATGATTTGTTAATGGGAATTTCATGATTTACTTAAAGCTCTATGGATGACTTAAAATACATTTGTATAATGTTAATATAGCACTTATTGATAATTTACAAATATATATTACTGTTTTGTAAATGATTGTTTCATCATTATCTAATGTATATATATATAATATATATATATAACCAATGCCTGTTACCAATGCTCTAATCTCCTCAAGGCTAGACTGCAACTACCTGTGTATGGGTATCGCCCAATCCTCTCTGTATTGTCTGCAGATTAAATGCAGAACACTATTATGCCGATGCGTTCTTCCATAAAGGACCTGTAATCAAAGAGCTCCCATGATATTAGTGGTGCATTGGTGTGTCTTGGAAATTGACATTGCTGATATGAGGAAGTCCTGCAAGATGTTTCCTCTTTGGGGGGAGTGACCATACTGGCCACAAGTTGCATGAGTATGAATGGACAGGAATGGGGCACTATTTTGAAATGAATTTCTGACATGCAAGCACACTGACTTCTTCTTAGTTGGCCAAGTAATCATGCAACCCCCTTTTTCAAAATAATGTGTGCAATATTTCCTTTGACAAAGGATTCATCAGGAGGAAATGAATCATCCTTCACCGTGACAGAACATGCTATGTGTATTTAGGACTGGTCCAGCTGATTGCATCATGACCAAAATGAACACTTACTTACCGTACTATTATTAAGCTCTTCCACTATGTTTCTTCAGACCAAAGGCATGCTGGTGTGCAAGAGTTTTGTTTGTGAAAAGGTACACAACACAAGTAATCCAAAATGGTGTACTCTGCCTAGGCCATGCTTGTCAGATGTTATCTTGTCATATGCCAAACATTCTAGCCATATCATGGCCTGATAAATTCAGTACAATGCATTATTCCCTAAGCACCTCAACGGAGTCATGTCATAGTAATGTTACTATGGTAATTCAAAGATTTTCTTTTTAACAGATCTACTATTACTTTGACAGCGTCAGATATTAAGCCATTATACCAATTTAACTACTATAAAGGTTCAGTAAGCGGAATGGTCAGTTTAGCAAACTTCCTGTCAGTGACTGCAGTTAGTAAGTAAGCTTAGTAAGCTTTATTTTATATAGCGCCCTTCACAGACCAGGGTCACAAGGCGCTTTACATATTTTTTTACATTTCATACACACACTCAAACACCGATGGCAGTAGCTGCCATGCAAGGCGCTTTCTGAACCATCGGGAGCAATTTGGGGTTCAGTGTCTTGCCCAGGGACACTTCGACATGTGGCGGGTATGCGAGGAATCGAACCTCCGACCCTGCACTCCAGAGGCAATCTTCCTACCCACTTCGCCACTGCCGCCCCAGTTAGCAGTCCCCTCCCTCGTCCCTATGTCACCACATTAATGCACTGCGGTCTTCAAGCAGCGAGTTATCTAGCATCATCTCACATCCATAAGTGTGATAAAATATGATAAAAACCATCAAAACAGACATTGGGAAGGATTTTTATCTGCTCCGCCATTGTAGGCGCATACACATTCGCCCATCTGTCGCTCTGCGCGTGCACGGGCAGTGAGACGGGTGCCGGTTTGTAGCGTTCTCTCTTCTGATTGGATACTAGTAGTGGGATCCCAGAAAAGTTTATTTGCCGATTACATGGAGCGAGTGACTGAGAGATCGGCTTCATGAAATGCGCACACTATATAAGTGATCACTGTATGAATAAAGAGCGATTTAACACGTGTATTAACATAAATAAATCGCTCACTTCACCTTTAAGGTTATTAATGTGAAAAATGTGTGCAGAAAGGGTGGTAGAGTTTTATAGACAGTGGCTTAAAGCTCTGAAAAAAAACAGTCAAAGTTTAACCAGCTGCAATTGGTCAATGAAAATCTTTTTTTAAATAAAAAATAAAACAGAGCAACAGAGTGCTGAGTTTGACATGAATGTATTTGAATTACTGGAAATGTACATTATGCTGAAGACAAACATGGGTTGTGTTATTAGCCAATATTAGCCAAAACAGGAGCATGTCAGGAAACAGGGGAGGCTTCAAACTAAAAAAAGAAATACACTTCTCTCTACAGTTGAGGTAAAAAGTAGTTGTCCTAAAATGTTACCTTTCTTGATGACAGGCACCTGGGACATATGCCCAGTGTTGTACGTGGGCATAGACAGGTGGGACATGTGTATCTTTGGTGAGGACAGGAGGCTGGGCGTCCCTACAGGAGAGTAGTTAAAGATGGCTGAACCGTAGCTTTGCCGACGGCCTTCGCGCCGGTTGCTGTCAATAGCTGCCTGGAGCTCGCCGGGGGAGCTGAGGCCCCGCTTCTCACATTCATACGGGTAGAGGTACTTCATATACCTGCAGGGAAGAGGAACAATTCACTCACTCACTCTGTCTGTAACACTGTGTGACATGTACTTCATGAATTCAGACACACACTTCTGTCTGCCTGTCCTCCTGGTCATTTGCACTGAAACACACACACACACACACACACACACACACACACACACACACACACACACACACACACACACACACACACACACACACACACACACACACACACACACACAACACACACACACACACAACAACAATATAAAGAAATAAAAAGTCATGACAAACAAGTCAGGTTTCCCAAAGTTACCTGGGTACTGAAGTGCGTATAAAAACACAGACTGTTTATAAACTCATATTGTTTCAGGAATTTAACACAATGTATTACCGAATATGACCAATTAAAAACCTATAGACATTAAGTACAGTATATGTAGCGTAGGAGCATTTCTATTCTGAAGCTGTCTTGACCAGATATCTCAACCCATTGAGATATCTGAGTGTAACATCTAGCGTGGGTCAATACAACACAGCAAATGATGATTCTGTCATGAACAATCAATGATGCTTAAACCTCCTACCATGGACCTAATGTTTGTGAAACCATCTTATTTTTCCTTTGATGATCATAAATGACCTGTAACAGCAATCGAGACCATCAGTGAAAAGATTGCTATTTTTATATAGTTATTATTATTAATGCTTTTGCTCGAGTCAGAATTCCCCGCCAACTCAGACCAAACGATTTACAGCAGGCAGACTCGAAAAGCCTGTGTTTATATATTCTAAATCAAAGTTTGCTTTACTTCAACATGTTACTATGAAAGGACAGAGGCTGGATTGTGAGAGGAGGAATCCTGTTGGAACACATTGCAAACTTACAACACAAAACGGTGCACTATATCATTTACATGAAAACAGCAAACGCAGGCATGACACCGCAAGTTTTTGAGATGAACTCCCAGGGAGGAAATTTTGGAAAACACAACTGTTTTGGTTTCTTGTAAACACCGAAACCATTTTCCCTGGCAACGCTGACGTCACGGCTCCACTTCACACATGCGTAGTCTATAACATTTGCTGTCAAAATACCCACACGCGAGTTATAAAGTTAGAAGATAACATGCACAGTGTCTCCGTGGCACCATCAGTGATCAGCGGAGAGTGTCGTGCAGGGCTCAAATATAACACTCGCCAATTTAGTCTAAGCGATTAGTAAGTTATTGAGACCACCCGCCACTTTGGCTGGAGAAAGATCTGTGCTCTGCCGGTTTCTCTAGCAAAATAAACGTGTCTCACCCCCTATATGCCAGGGACACGGCTCTCTCTACATTAAAAAAACACTATCCATAGTTCAGCGCGCAGCGGTTAAGTTACTGTTCACACAAAAGGAGCATTAAGGCTACGGCTTCACAGTAAAAGCATTTCACTGGCTAAACATTAATAGCATTTCACTGGACAAACATGAGTTGACTTTTATTTTGAAGTACGCCTAACAGGAAAGTAGCCGCTCACAAAGCCCCTTCACTACCAGCATGTCTTCTGTTTTCACAAGTTCAATGCGGTGAAATAAAAGGACAGAAAGCTTGTCATTGACAATAATTGTAACCCTAAGCTTACACCAAACGCTTTATGAACGGTAGTGGCATTCATTTTCGGTTACAGTAAGGTTTTATGCATCAAATTGTACCGGAAGAGGTATCTACTAGGCTAAGTGTCACGGCTGACTATTGGCTTGGCATGCTTACAACAGCGATTTCGGCCCGTTTCCTCTGAAAACATGTACGAGTGAAGATTTCAAATAAATTGCGTAAGAACGGTTTAACTTTTGAAACCAAAAACGGGAAAACTGTCACGTTTTCACTGTGTAAAGGCGCCCTAAGAGTCTGATGTACTAAGAGCCCAAATATAGAGTGCTTAATTGTGTGAGCATTCTAACAGTTTTTATACACACAGATGTTTAGTGTATCAGGCCCTGAGCCTGTAGATTAAGTGCCAAGCCATGCCAAATACTATAATTAGCATGAATCACAGCAGCAGGATTGGCAGGTAGAGACACATACCACTGCTGCAGGAAATAAAGATGACTGTGCTTTTTAACTAGACACGTCTTATCAAATAAGCATCTGATCATATTCTAATCATAGCAGACGAAGTTAAGCAACAGATAACACCGTATTTACAATATAAAAAACAAAGTATCTCCTTCTAACACTTGTGTCTGTCTTGCTGTTAGGAGTGTTACATTGCACATTTCAATTTAACTTATCTACTTTTTACTTTCTATTCTATTTTATATATACTGTTTTATATTGCACAGAAAATTCCTTTGCACTACTTAGTATTTAGAATTTATCTTATGCAAATATTGTTTATGTTTATCTTGTTTATCTTATTTAACTCTATATTTTTATTTTATTGTTCCAACTTAACTGTGGGCCAGAGATAAACGCCATTTTCCATACTGATGTATGTCTTGCATCAGAACATACAATAAAAGACTTTGACTTAAAAAAAAGTGTGCGTCGAGGTTTATCAGTCATGTGCCGTTTATACTCACTGTGTTCGGAGAGTGAAAGCTGCACTGGTAATAGAGGTAGGGAGGTTAAGGCCTTTGGTGATCTCACGCCATATTTTCTTATTGATGACTTCCACTAAGCCGCCTTTCTCTGTGACCAGCTTGTAGAGCGTGTAGAGATCCAACACCTGCTTGGCCATGATAGGAATCCGATTCACCGGAGTCCCTGCAGAAAAGCAAAAAAACACAATATCCACAATCAATTCCATTAACTTTGCTTCCTCGCATCAATAGGCCCCCGCACCATCTTATAAGGCCAATCTCTCTCTCTCTCTCTCTGGAGCCAGTTAAATGTCTTGACAGCTCTGTTCACATTAGGAATTATAACTTTCCAAAATGTTCCTAAGAAACTAAAAAACAAACTCATCCCACTTCACTATGTAAGACGGCAAACCTTGTGCACGACAATTCAACAAAATGTACATATCCGGCATGAAATAAAATAGTAGGGCCTAGGTAACAAGGGTAACAACAAAACCACAAATAAATCCATCTTGACTTGTTTAAAACACAAATAAAATCAGAAGAAAAATGGGTGGTCATCTTCTCTATTAATAACTGCCAACCCTCTCCCTTATTAGCAAAATAATGGGGCTGGGTTAATAATTTGTATTTGCAATTTAATGTGAGGCAATAAAGAGAGAGCGGCTGCTCTTTGTGAAGATTCCAAAGTGGTTGACCCTGAGATAATTAACCTGCATTTTGCTGATAGAGTTCCAGTGTGCCCATTGGATTTACCATAATAGCGATCAATAGCCGCAGATATATAGTGCAAACAACAGCACTGGGGCCCATACAGTGAGGGGGGAGGGAGAGCTCTGAAGTATCGTCTGAGGTGGTAAAACCACATCAATTAAGGCCAGTAATTACGGCTTCATTTGGCAGTGCTGACATGTGAACGTATGAGACACTATTAAAACAAGAGATTGATGTTTCCCTTTGCTCACAAGACAATACCAGCAATGAGTGTGAAGCTGCATTGCTCTTAGGAGGAGGCAGTACGGGAGAGGAGCTGGATTTAGACTGAAGAAAAATATATTGTGGCAAGTAACGAACAGACATTCTAGGCTTTGTGAGTTGATCTGAAACAAATGAAACAATAGAATTCAGAGGAATTAAAAAAGTTGATGGAGGAAGTTCATGAAAAATAATAACCATTTTTTTGTCGCTATGTGTACAGGTAATGTTGACTGGGTGACTCCCCATGGGCAGTTGTTTATATAAGTCAAAAGGAAAGCCTAACAAAAACCATAAAGATAAGTAATATTCTTGTTGTAGCTCAACAGAGGTTCAGCTGACTGATGAATGGGCCAAATCAAGCCACACATTACTCCTCTATTCCTAAACTATACACCTGATTTAAATATCTTCTATATATAAAGTACTTATAGTATTTATCTTAACTCTTTATTTGAAAATGGATTAAGACCAAGTAGCAGCGTGGTAAGGTTAATTCATTTAGATTGATTTAGACTTTGAGCATTTGGGTTGCCAGAGCCTTTAAGTTAAATTAGTTTTAGTAAGGATAGGGCTGCAGTATAATTGTTCAAACCTATAGTGTTTACTATTTGTGGGAGCATTTAATGTGTACACATATCCCTCTTTGATGTCTTTATACTGTGTTTTCTGTGTTCACTGCATTTGACATGCACAGCATGTTGCAAGTGTAGGGAAAACACATACAAGTGATATGATGTTAAAACACAATCAAAGTGCATCGGTAACACTTTACAATAAGGGTACATTAATAACTGTTAGTTAATGCTAAGTTAATGCTATTAAGGGTTAGTTAATGCTATTAAGGGTTAGTTAATGCGTAGTAAATGCCAATTAAGCATTAAGTAAGTGTTAATGCTTAGTTATTAACAGTTAGTTAATGCTTCGCTAACTAATGTTTAGTTGAGCATAAACTAAGCAAAAATGTTAGTTAATGCTTAGTTTATTATTATTGAGCATTTACTAAGCATTTATTAACAGTTAGGTAATGCTTAGTACATGCTTATTAAGCCTTAATTAAGCATTAACTAACAGTTAATTGATGTACCCTAATGGTAAAGTGTTACCAGTGCATCTTTAACTTAACCCCCACAACATCATAACCACAGACATTTAACCAAACATTAAAGCAGATCATTCTGAGGTAGCTTGAATGAACACGATCTTGAACTAAAAACTGGAGGCATGGACAGGGATTAAAACAGATACTTGTAATGTTTGCTTGTGAAATTGAGAAAATGAGAGCATTCACGTTTTATGTGGAATGAACGAAAAAAATAAAGAAATCTGTTTTTCATAGGAATTGTATGAACTAGGGTTGCCACCTTGGACTAAGGAAAAAAAGGGACACTTGATGTTTGGGGCGGGGGGCTCGGCCATTATTAGGCTACCAGTTCAGACTGCCCAGTGTAATGACCTTTAATAACCATACACACCTACAGGGCTTCACTGAATAGCCTAAATATAAGGAAATAAATCATCATGGCCCCTCAACTAGCAGGTGAAAAATAGAAAAGCAAGTGCAAAACAAAAGCATTATTAGCTATGTCTTATGGACACACATACAGGAATAAGTTTTCTACATGTAAATTCTATACTGTTCATAAAACGTAGCTTTCCACCTTGTATCTGTTGCAATGGGCCCCTCCATCATATAACATGGGTCTGCAGACCAATCTACTGAAATGTTTTTACAGTTGCAGAGTAAAGAGTGCTGCCTGAAAAATAATGTTCCTTCTGAGATTTGATTTAAATCTAAATTTTAAGGGCGCTCCGGTGGCGTAGTGGATGGAGCGCGTACCATATTGGCTCGGGCCTTCGTTGCAGTGGTCGCGGGTTCGAGTCTGATCCGTGGACCTTTACTGCAGGTCATTCCCCCTCTCTCTGTCTCCCCATTTCAACTCTGTACTATCTAATAAAGCTTGAAAATGCCTAAAAATCTAAATTTTAAGAGTCTGGGCCTATTATCTCATAATCCGTCTATGAACCAACTGGTTTACACAATCTTTTTTATTTTTGCGGGGAGCATGCACAAGCATTATTCATAGAAAAAAAAATGTGGAGGGCCCCACACAGGGTCTTGAAACGGGCCCCGCGATCGTTAAGACCGCCCCTGCACGCTTGTCGTGCCGCTTGACGAAACGCTGCGCTTTCTCTCTGCCCGCTCGCCTCGCCATTGAGAATGCATTAGTGGGCGCAATAAACGCCTCGGCCCGTGTGAAACGGCCTTAACTACTGAACCAATAAAATCAAATGGGGTTCTGGCATTTTCCCCAAAAAAACAGGACAAATTGTGTCCCAGGAGAGATTTTTCTTTTCCTGGGACAGCTGGTGAAAAAAGAGAACAATTTCGGGAAAAACGGGACAGGTGGCAACACTAGTATGAACTGTAGTGAAAGACCAGGAACATTGAACTATACAGAGAACAAGCGAGACACCCCCAGCTTCCACCTTCCACACACAGCTTTTTCTCTCTCCTGCCACTGAATATAATTTGTATCTGTGCTGATCTATAAAACTATTATTTTTGGTGAAGACACAATAGCCAACCAAACAAGGATTGAGGTAATAAATAAAAGACTCAGCCTTTGTCTGAGAAGAGACAGGCCTCTTAAAAGAAGAGTTATGTGCTTTCAATACTGAGGGTGATGTATTTGTCTCTGTGATTCCCTGAAAGAGATATGAGGAATAAAGAGTGGAGCGTGGAGGGCCTTTTGTGAGCATAAACTATCTCATCAGGCCATGTATCATTATGACAATAAGCCATTGGTGGACAAGGAAGAAGGAGGACATCCACTTTGCCACAGTCTTAACAGTGCTATTCAGTTCATCTCTTCAGTTATACTAAAAGAAGTGCAGTGTGTTACTGGTAGAATGTGTAAGCATCAGGGCTGTAGTAATGCATTAATCATCTTTCTGCTTGGCTTCATGGTTGATGTGTTAATGGGTAATGGGAGGAGAATCTACCCTGCTCTTTGAAAACGTCAGCTGAAGGATTAATGCAGCGACGCAGGACAACCCAACAGTTTATCTACTGCTGCTCCACTCACTCAATGGAGAGGGTGGAACGCACACACTGTCAAACATCACCAGGATATATGAACAACACAATGTTATGGGGACCGAAGCACAATTCAATTGGCCCTCCCAACTCAAACAGTAGTGAAAGAGCCAATAAGCGCTCTTGTATAAAGTAGGAACCAATCTTTGGTTCCACAGTTGCTACCCGGACATTGAAACACTTTTTGACTACACACAACCCAAGTTACATCAAGGTCTATTTTTGTATGTTGGTTTTAGAGCCTGTAGCTAAATACAGTGGAAATAAACAAAACAATTGTTTTAAACTGCAAGAAAGACTCAGACTTTCATTCATCAATACCGGACAAAGGTCATCAAGAATATATCCAAAGCATCTCGGGGCCTAAAGCTTGGTCTTGGCCTCTATAAGTAGGTTATGTCGTAGATATCGTATATTTTTTTCTTGTCTACAAATCAATAGGCAATAATGAATAATATTGTGTTGAGTATTGTGTGTATGAAATGCAAATCACAGCTTGATATATCTTCTTCCTATGTGCTGTAGAGCTCAATTGTTGTCTAATAATATTAACCATATTAAGATGTTTCTCTCATTCAAATACTCACAAGAGCACCAAAGGTGGATTAATCCGCTCCTGAAAATAGTCCCAGACAATTGAGATATCCATATTCAGTAGGAACCAATGGGCTGGGTCCTGAGAACCACGGACAAGGCAGGAAAGTCAGTGTACTAAGGGACATGGTTGATATTAGGTTTTTTAACAAGTTCTTTTTTGACATTTAAATAGTACAACAATTATTTACTTAACCTTGAAGAAGATAATCCAGGGAAGGAGAGTCTAATGCCACACTAGCAGCTTGGTGAGGGTTAGGGTTACACACACATTGGTGTCATTCTCATTCAAAAAAAAAAAAACTAAAGGTTGAAGTCCAGAAGTTTTTTCTTAGATCTTTAATACTTTTTGGTGAAGTGACTGATTTGACCTGACTAATGTTTTATAATGCTAACATTAGCAACTAACACAAACAGCTGAGTCTGATGCTGGAGCTTTTGAAGGTATTGGTCATAACAAAGTAGGCCTATTGGAGAAACTGACATTTTGACCTGATGTGTGATTACATAGTATAGTCTAGATGGAAGAATAGGTCCACGCGCATAGGGTGGCTTTTTTTTTGCAACCTGTTTTTTTCTAATCCTTGAAGTGTCTATTTTAAGTTTCTGCCAGGTAACAGGCTGAACTAAGGGGTTTTGTGGTTAATTTTTAACAGTTTATTACACATTTACCAATTTCGAAAATGAAAACAGCAACATTAAAGAAAGCATAACTTTTGAAGAGAAAAACATAAAGATGCAAATTAACTAATTTTTCCATATAATTCTGACTCAGGGAATTCAGTAAAATAGTTATTTTTAACATTCAAGTACATTTCCCTGTTTTTCTGGACAAAAACAGCGAAAAACAGTACATGTATTACATCTATATTTTCTTTTTTTTATTATTAAATAAACTAATACATGTAGTAAAAATGTAACTGTTTAGCAGTACCTAACTATTAAACTAACTAACTAACCTAGAATTTTGATAAGAACTACATATTCCTACTCCCTACAGTCCAGGGAATAGGTATATGTAGTTCAAATTTAGAGTCTTGGGCCTGCCATATAGTCCAGCAGATAGGTGCAATATATGAAGGAATTGTGCTTTTGATGATACAAATATGAGCTTTGGCACACTGTTAGAGCATGCCCTAAGGAAGATCTTTGGCTATAGGGCCATCACCAATTTTTCCTATGGCACCAGTGGCGGCCATTTTGAAAATGGCCGCCGACGGTTGTTATTTTACATGTAGTTTAGGTTCTAGACCACCTAGGATCTTGGTTCTGGTGGCTAATCCTACATTTTTAAGGATGAGGAAGACAGTGGCACTATTTAAAACATGCTGGAAACTACTGAAGTACATGTACATGGCATTCAGGGAACAAAATTATGGTAAAACCATCGAATATTAGCGGAATTTTACATATTTTCCAGTATCAGGCAAGGCAAGTCGCGAGAAGAAACCTTTACTCACATAAAGTTTTAGGTAACATCCCAAATACATTTGCATAAAAATTAAAAATGGGCCTAATCCTAGTTTTACAAGAATGAGGAATGTGGAGGTTCTATGGACAATATGCTAATAACTACATACGAACATATATCTGGCATACAAGGAATTCAATAACTATACAGTAATTGACAGATTATTAATTATTTTTGAAAAAACAGCCCACGTCTGTGGCAGAGGGCATTGCGCTGTCCACTGCACCCCTTTGTGAATCCACAGCAGAGGAGTTCACAACAGGCCTGTATCGATCCTGGTAGTGCGGCCCAGTGAAGTTCACATCCACCTGTGGCCTTCCACTTCCACTCCTAGTTAACTGGTGATGGGAGATCAGGGGCTGCAACCATCATCTCTCCCAAGCTTTGGCTAGCTTGGTAGGCACTGGCAGCCCTCTTTCTGTGTTGAATCAGTGCTGTTTGTGTTGTACCTTTCTGGGTGAAGAGCTGCTCGTGTGCCTGATTACTGGCTGCTAATGCAGTCATACAGCAATAACAACAATCAAGAGGCTCCATCCAGTTGTCTAGGAGTCAGCCAAGACACAGGGTCTCTTGATGTCATTAAAGTTCTCCATGTATCCCACCTTGTCTTCTAGTCCCTGCCACTAAAAGATGATGGTGTCACAACCAGTAAATGCTTTGAACACTGGTAAGGCTACACAACATCGATCTGGACCTAGTGCCCTCACCATCTCCTGAGCTTCTAAATATCGAACATTTTTCCCAGCTCCAAAGGAAACATGCAGCTCATTTATGTTGAGGGATTTGGCTGCTGTCACTGCCAGTAATGGCAAATCCATCTCAACTGTATATTGACACCTTGGTATACCCTGCCTTCACATCATCTCCTAGGTGCAGTGGGGTGTTTTTCAGGGCTGTTGAGGGCTGTCACACCAGTTGCCAGGAAGGAGAACAGTTTAGTGCAACACTTTGGCCAGTTTTCAAGAATGGCACTGGATGCCTCATCGCGTTTACAGACGTGCTTCCCTCTCTTGCTGTATGTTCTGGCCTTAAGACTTTTAGGGAAATATTCATTCCACATGTCATCCACTCTGCTGACATGCTAAAGCTGAGACATGTGGTATGGTGAGAACACTTTCTGTAAGTAAGCATGTTAAAAAGAGCAGTCCCTCCATGGATGATGACCTGTACTGTGGGGTTGGATATGTTTTTCGAGAAGAAATCCGTGGATATGCCGGGTTAACATTGCTTGCAAATGGCATCAGTGCATGTGTGGTCTGCTCATGGTGCCAGCTGTCTCCTTTCTCGTCTTAGCGTAGGCCTAAAACTCTCTCCATCAGGCCTACAATACTACCGGCACCTTTCACAGAGGCAATACTCTGCTTGTGGGCCTAGTCAATGGCATTGGCTGAGAAGCTGCATGTCATCTTCTTCGCGGCAAAGTTTCCTTTCAGAAACTGCCCATTGACACCTGGATGAGTATCTTTCATTGTAATCATATCAAGCAAATAGACTGTTATCCATCTGGAGTGGTTGTGTCCCAAAGCAATGAACTAAGGCACAATCTTGGTCAGGGCATCAATATTGAGTAGGAAGTTGGCCTCTCTTATTGATCAAACATACAGTAGTTCATCAACTATTTCCAGCTGCAGGGTGATGGACCAGAAGTGGTCATGATGCTCAGGTAGATGGGCAATGGTGTCTCCCGGTCTTGGCTGTGCCTGATGGTAGGCCTACATTTGTTGGAAATCTCCCTCTGGCTTTCCAAACTGTAGTACGTGAGAGGGTGAGGGTCTGGTTGAGGCAAAAACACTAATTGGTAACCCTGCACATTGGTGCTACAGGGGATTCTCCATGTACACCTTAATATAGGAGACAAGTGCAGTGAATGTAATGCCATGGTTATATCTGTTATATTGTTTTGCTTTCTTGGATCTCACTCTATTGTACAGATAGATAAGACACTGAGTTTGGTACTTGGCCTCTTGGGTAAAGAGGTCTACAAAGTTTGTCAAGTAGGGGTTTGTGCCACATGCAAAATTAGATGGACATTTCAGCATATCATTTATGTCTTCCTGAAACGGAACACATTTGTTCCAGGTTATTGGCCAGGCATTCTGATCTTTCTTGCTCATTAGGATCCACCACCTTGAATAGTTTGGCCATGGTCCCTCAATGTACTATGCTACTTGAGGACAATGTACTAGTTCTAGCACCACCACTCCACCATACGCTGAACCCACCAGAAATATTTGTCAGATGTCGCTAAAGTCACATGGGAGAGCATAGGTAACTGCATCAGGCAAGTCCAAGAAGGCCACAGGTGGATGGGAACGTCACTGGGCCGCACTACCAGGACCTTTTCTTGTAAAAGTAGGATTAGGTCCATTTTAAATTTTTATGCAAATGCATTTGGGGTTTTACCTAAAACTTTATGTGAGTAAAGGTTTCTGCTCGCGACTTACCTTGCCTTATACTGGAAAATATGTAAAATTCCGCTAATATTCGATGGTTTTACCATAATTTTGTTCCCTGAATGCCATGTACATGTACTTCAGTAGTTTCCAGCATGTTTTAAATAGTGCCACTGTCTTCCTCATCCTTAAAAATGTAGGATTAGCCACCAGAACCAAGATCCTAGGTGATCTAGAACCTAAGCTACATAAAATAACATGTAAAATAACAACCGTCGGCGGACATTTTCAAAATGGCCGCCACTGGTGCCATACGAAAAATTGGTGATGGCCCTATAGCCAAAGAGCTTCCTTAACCCTCTATGGCATGGCGTTGCCCTCAGGCAACAAACCACTATTTTAGTCATCACACAGGCCCTTTAATTGAAAAAAACCCAAAACAAATTTATAATATCACCTGACATGTCTCTGTCCAATGAAATGAGGGGCAAAAGTGGGTGTGGCATTTTATCTGGGGTTGCAGCAGTCTTCTAGGAACCGAAGTTGCATGGGACACAGCGCCTCAACTTGGCAAGTTGAATATCACTGCTAAATGTCTTTTGATTGCAATAATTTTATAGTAAAAAATATGGGCATGTGCATAAGTATGTAAAGACATATGTTTGATTGTTTAAAGACTAATTTAGTTTTTATTTATATACTAAAACTGTGTTTTTCGGTTCGTTGCCTGAGGGCAACAATATGCAGTTAGACAACTTTTGTTCAGCATTATCACTAAGTGAAGCTATGTGCTCTCATACATAATTTTGTGTGTGTGTGTGTGTATGTGTGTGTGTGTGTGTGTGTGTGTGTGTGTGTGTGTGTGTGTGTGTGTGTGTGTGTGTGTGTGTGTGTGTGTGTGTGTGTGTGTGTGTGTGTGTGTGTGTGTGTGTGTGTGTGTGTGTGTGTGTGTGTGTGTGTGTGTGTGTGTGTCACTCCTATTCTAACCTATTCCAGCTGTGATGCTGGAACCTAATCGCCAATTTCTGTGGGAACATAGGGATGACCCCCTCACAACACAAACACACACACACACCCACACACATAACAGATACACACAACCCAACACATCCACACTAACAACTCTCACACACGGATATACACAACACACACATCCATTCTCACAGCACACACACACTCACAACACAAACACACACACACACACACGCACAACACAAACACATTCACAACTCACACACACACAGATATAGACAACTAGACAACACACACAACGCCACCCACAAAACACACCCATTCTCACACAACACAGACACACACAAACACACACACACACACACACAGACACACTCATAACAGACACACACAACCCAACACACCCACACTAACAACTCTCACACACAGATATACACAACACACACACACCATTCTCACACAAACCCGGCTCACCCAGCCACACACACAAAACACACACACACACACACACACACACACACACACACACACACACACACACACACACACTATTTTGATGCTCATCTTGCTTGTTTTTCTATATTCCAATTATCCTGTGTATTATAGCAAACCTTGGTGATTTGTTACCCTCATAGCATAGTGTTGCTCTGAGGCAACAAACCCAAATCTGAGTGGGGGGGTGGGGGGTGCAGATTTTATGATGGCTATACCAACAGGGACCCCCAAGCTCCCACAAAGTGGGGTGAAATATTTTTTTCCACAAAAAATAAAAAGTCATGCCATAGAGGGTTAAGGCGTGCTCTAACAGTGTGCCAAAGCTCATATTTGTATCATCAAAAGCACAATTCCTTCATATATTGCACCTATCTGCTGGACTATATAGCAGGCCCAAGACTCAAAATTTGAACTACATATACCTATTCCCTGGACTGTAGGGAGTAGGAATATGTAGTTCTTATCAAAATTCTAGGTTAGTTAGTTAGTTTAATAGTTAGTTACTGCTAAACAGTTAAATCTTTACTACATTTATTAGTTTATTTAATAAGAAGAAAAGAAAATATAGATGTAATACATGTTTTTTTTGCTGTTTTTCGCTGTTTTTGTCCAGAAAAACAGGGAAAATGTACTTCAATGTTAAAAATAACTATTTCACTGAATTCCCTGAGTCAGAATTATATTGAAAAATGTGTTTAATTTGCCTCTGTATGTTTTTTTCTTCAAAAGTTATGGTTTCTTTAATGTTGAAATTGGTAAATGTGTAATAAACTGTTAAAAATAAACCACAAAACCCCTTAGTTCAGCCTGTTACCTGGCAGAATCTTAAAATAGACACTTCAAGGATTAGAAAAAAACAGGTTGCAAAAAAAAGCCACCCTATGCGCGTGGACTTATTCTTCCATCTAGACTGGTAGGGCTGCACAATATATCAAATTTTTATCATGATGACGATATTGGCTTCCCACGATGACGTGTACAGGAATGTGCGATATTTGTGAGCGTGTGCTCCGCTGCGAAGCACATCAATCACTCCCGAAACCACTCGCTGATCATGTGCCTGTCCATGCTCCAGAGAGCTGTCAATCAAAGTCCAGTGGCTCCGCCCCCAAAGGGTGAATAACTTTCCGCCCGCAGATAGAAAGCACTCCACGAGCGAGCGGAAGCTGCTGCCTATTGTGCGAGCGAGAGCAGATATCTGCGCGTGTGAAAACACATACCCCTCGTGTCTCTTTTTTGTGTGCGCCGGATTTATAACCCAATACTAACTCCATACAGTCAGTGTAGAAGAGGAAACTGGTGGATGTACCGTTACCGCGCTGATCTGCTAATATCATAGCCTGGTCCAACCAGACCATCATACTTCATTTTATTTGTACAGAAGGTCTGGAAGTGCTGTAATTGGCAAACGTTCACTCACTTGGAGGCGGGTGTCTGTCGAAGTTTAGAACTATTGGATCTGCCCAGTGCCACTCTGGATTATCCAACCAATCACATCACGTTTGGTCGTCACGTGTGTCATGAGCCGGCTTTTGACGGTGCGTTCCAGTTGGACAGGGAACTCGGAAATTTCCGACTTCACTACATATTGTAGTCTATGAATCTACCGGTACCTGGCAACAGTAACTTTTTAGAGCCTAACGTTTAGTTATTTGGACGAGAAAGGTTTTAGGCGTCCATACTTTCGCGAGCAGATGCACTGGAACACAGACAGGTCGGAACTCGGAACTACCAAGTCGGAAATCTCCTTCTTCCGAGTATAAAGGAATGCAGCATTCATCTGAAACTGGAGCGCGACTTCGACGTCATCGTTCTCAGCCACTCGCTCTGTTCGCTGATTGGACGACTGTTGATTCTCCTGCGAACGCTGGGAAATGCACTGTACACCTAGCCTGGCGCTACCAGACCATCGTACTTCATTTCATTTGTACAGAAGGTCTGGAAGTGCTGTAATTGGAAAACGTTAACTCACTTGGAGGCGGGTGTCTGTTGAAGTTTAAAACTATTGGATCTGCTCAGTGCCACTCTGGATTAGCCAACCAATCGCATAACGTTTGGTCGTGAGCCGGCTTCTGACGGTGCGTTCAGGGAACTCGGAAATTTCCGACTTCACTACATATTGTAGTCTATGGATCTACCGGTACCTGGCAACGGTAACTTGTTAGAGCCTAACGTTTAGTTATTTGGATGAGAAAGGTTGTAGGCGTCCATACTTTCCCGAGCAGATGCACTGGAACACAGACAGGTCGGAACTACCAAGTCGGAAATTTCCGAGTTCCGAGCGTAAGGGAACGCAGCATTCAACTGAAACTGGAGCGCGACTTCGACCCGTCGTTCTCAGACACTTCCTCTGTTCGCTGATTGGATACTCAGAAGTCTGTTCGGAAAAATCTCCCTAATACGCCCCACCACCAGACTGACTACTGAAGGGAAAATGAAATTTGGGCGGAGTAGGTAGGCGGGCGGAGCCAGGTACTGTACACCCAGACTGACTACTGAAGGGAAAATTAAATTTGGCCGGAAGTAGGCGGGCAGGCGGAGCCAGGCTACTAATATCACTGGTTTCTTCTTTGACATGCACAGCAGCATACAGATCCCGGGAATAGAACAATGGCTTACACTCCGATCGTGATGACACGTTAAACAGCTGTTGCTACCAGCGAATCGCGGCCGTTTAATAACGTGCATAAATTATAACCTATTACAGCGATCGTGAAACTCTATGCACTTACTCACACAGGTGATGCAAAACAAATTCAGAAAAAGCACGTTTCAACCGTGGAATGATAGATTACTGCGGCAACTTGCACGCTCACACAACAGACGCTCCGGCTGACTGACGTCACCGCCGATAAATGGCAGTTATAATGTCATCCGCACTGAATAAAACACATCTTAAAACACTATAAGAAAATAACAAACACTGTAAACTATAAACTTTGGGGCCTTTTCTAAAGTCAGTGCCTCTGTTTCACCGGCGTTCACACAACCTGTGTTGCTGATACCTGCCCATTCCTGTGTCCGTCCTTTCAAATTAAATTCTGGCATGGTAGAGCCATATAGGTTGTGATTCATTTTGATAAGGCGCAGATCCTAGTATAAATATTTTAGTTACACATTTTGGCCACAATTTTATTTAGTTTAAAATCAAGTTTTATACACATCCATCATGCAGGTACAATGAATGGAGTAAAATATTTTATATTTTGCTTCTAGGAGATGCAATGAGGTCAGGTGACTAAAAACCTTATTTGTCTGCAAAGATGTGTTATTCAACAGAAATGTAAAACAAGGAAAAGTTAAAGCAGTGCTCTGTGGATATTTTTTTTTTTTATCTTTGTGGAAATGCATTGATTTCAGGTTAGCACTGAGGATACATTTTTTTATGCAAAAATGTGTACATTAGCAGGAATATTGCATAGTCAATCACATGGATATGAAAGCAGTGTTGTGTTTACGTGACAATCCAATACAATATTTGACTCACTAAAATTACTGAATAATCGTGGTAAAATATCGTGATATCAATATTGACCAAAATAATCATGATAATCATTTTGGCCATAATCGTGCAGCCCTATTACATAGTATGTGATACTGAAATACAACATGGTGACATAATGTCCTTGTCACGTTGAACAGAAGAATGTTCAATAGTTTAATGATTTGCTGAAATGTGAAAATGAGCAATGAACAATGATACAATTATGTAAAACATGATGTGATTTTTTTTTTATATAAGCGATGTAGTTAGCATTTCATTTTTTTTCAGATACAACACTGTACATATGCTACTCATTTAAATAACACTTTTTAACAGTGTTTTACTGTGAAAAATGTAAACCGGTTTTTACAAAACTAAAAGGTCTCACATATTGGTATCTAAATACAACAGCCGCCCAAGAACATTGCCTGAATAGAATGCAGCCTTAAACTGTGTGGGAACTTCAAATACAGAAACAAAAACAACAACTTACAAATTCATATTGTAGTCATGACAGAAAATGCACAAACCATTGCACCTTGTTTTTTCCCTGTGCTATTTATGTGAAGACTCCATTGAAAGACACAGACAAACATTCCAACTGGGAAATGTATTGAAAGGTGAGCGCAGGATGCCGCAGCAAGGTAAAGAGGAAAATGTAGTGTCAGCGTGATCGAAGACTGCTATTTAAAGGCGACTCTTAAGTAGCCTTTTCTTCTGCCACATATTATTCTTAATTAGGTGGAGGACAAAAGTTGACTTATACGAGTAAAAAGTGCTGATGGTAGTCCTGAGAGATAATAATCAATTAATAACCCACCGGCAGGAGTAAATCACCCGGGGTATTTCTCAACACACAAAGGCAGCCATCAGAGCCATTGTTCTGCTTTACTTTTGATGGGATCTTCTCAAAGAGGATTCCATGTCTCTGCTTCCAAGACTGAAGAGCTCAAACAAAAGGTTTTCACACCATCTGCTGCATGATTCAGGTTCTTCTGACAAGAGGAAATATGGCACGCATGTCCTTCTAGCAGGAGAAAAAAGAGTACAACCTGTTTTACAGAATCATGAACACACTATTCAATAAGTAGGCTATACTGTAGTAGCTTTATAATGATGGTTTTATCAAACCTGCAAACCACTCTCTCTCTCTCACACACACACACCATAGTGTTTCCTCCATAATTTTCTCTTCCAGTCCTCTCCATTCACTCTATTTCCTGGGACATGTCTGATTGTCCTTGCCTCATTCCAGATACTGATTCTGAGCCACTCCCTCTGTTCGCTGATTGGACCGGTAAAAATCTGGCTGAGAAACCCTAAGAATATACCGCAGGCCCAGACTGACTACTAAAGGGAAATTAACTGTTTTTTTTCGATCGCTAAACCACAGTGGGCACAACTGGAGCGAAAAGTGCAAAACTCTAACTCTAAAATATACAGTTTTTTTCCGATCGCTAACCCACAGTGGGCACAACTGTAGCTCAATGTGCAAAACTCTAACTACAGTCTGCACTACCAACAGTCATTGGAGTTGAACAGTTCATATCACCTGCAAAATAGGCTCAGTGCAGCAAACACTATGAACCAGCCTCATTGAGATAACGCACACTGTCACTCAGAACACACTCAGAGTAGAAACACTAGCATCAAATCCCAATACACAAATTACAAACTTTGAATTTTTACAGTTTTGAATAGTTTGAGTTACTTCACACAAATAAAGTAAACATTTCTTTGAGGAAAGAGTGAAATTAGTTCACATGAAATTGTTTATTTTATAACATACCAGTTATGTTTAGGTAAACAAAAATAAATGAAGATCAGAAGTTTGCTTGATAGATACATCTTTTTATTTGATATTTTATTGATAGCATTTCCAAATGTAGTATGTATCTGTGTAAATATTATATAATTGTAATACAGAAATCAATTCCTGTAATGTTGTCATTTACTGTAAGGGTGCAACTCTTACATTATTGTTTGCTTGAAAATTCGTATTTACAGATGCAACGTTAGATCTTTGCAGATTGCGTTGCACCCTCAACCCTGCCTCTCTCAATGAGAGACCATGGCTGTGTCTTGATTCAGAGACCACGCACTTGGTAGGACGCAGTCTCGCGGTCTATGAAGGCTATAGCCTATGAAGGCCGATTTTAAGGCCGGTTTTAAGGCCAACGAGCCTTGTTAAACGGGACGGTCTCCGCAGGTCTCGGTTTACGAGCATTTCCGGTTTACGTAACAAGCCGTTACCTTGCGTGACGACTCGCCGCTCCTGTGCTGCCTAGCAACCCTGATTGCTGCCAACGGAGACAGCCCTGTCAACGGAGGAAAAAAGAAAAAGAAGTTGCCTACCAGACGAAAAGAAAAAAAAGTACAAGAAAAAAAGAAAGGAAGATAAAAGTTAAGAAGATGGAGCAACACGTTGCTGTTTTGTTATTTTTTATTTTATTTTATGCCATCTCTGAAAAAAACGCAATGAATCATGGGATATGTTAGGCTGCGAAGGATACATCTGATGCAGCCTTCAAAACTGCTTCAAAACCGTGAAACGAAGGCTGCATTTCACGACCGCATATGAGGAGCCTTGCGAGGAGCCTTGCAAATGGGACAGCCTTTGCGCGCCGCTATGACGCAATCGGTCTTCAAATGCAGCCTACGAGGCCGGTTCCAAGACCGCAACCCCTGAATCAAGACATAGCCCATGATTCACCACAGGTCTATCAGTGTTGCCCTTACTGTATTTCATCATAAATTACAGCTCAATGTCTTCTAGGTCTTCCTCCACACATCCAGTCTCACTGCTTCTCTTCTCCCTCCAACAACCTGTCTTCCTATTTTTGAGCTTTCCCTATACTGTATATACAGCATGTTCACTAAAAAGTCTAAAACAAGACACCTTCTTAGTGTTTCAGTTGAAATGGCAATCAGCAGTGTTTGAAATGCACTAGGCTGAAATCCATTCTGTTTTGAATGTGTGGTCTACAGTTGTGACAGCAGAGTGTTAGCATTTGAACAAAGTGCTAGAAATCCACAGTGTTGTGCAGGCTGTGGTTAAGCCATGAGAAAAGTGTGTAAAGTTTTGAACATTGTGTTTAAGCAATGAAAAACGATCTAGAGTTTGGTCCACATGAAATCAAGGACGGATTAACATGACCACGGGCCCTGGACACAAACCAGCCATGGACCCCTACAACACGCAAATACACGCACTAGCACACCGTGCAATCCACAATCACACACATTATAATGCAGCGCACAGCCTAGAGAGAGAAAGAGAGAGATAGAGCGAAATACAATTCTATAAAATCTCTCTGGTGCTGCGCAAGATAAAGAGACTCTTTGCGCCTGAGCCTACTAAACAGTTAGATCAGGGCAGAGACACCTGATGTAAGCGCGCGAGCAGAATTTTTTTGCCTTTGTAAGATCTCTGCGCCTGCTTTTTGGCCCACCCTTGCCCCCCCCCCCTCGGAGCCTACACTCAATGTCTGAGCGAGGCAGCGCGTCACCCGGTGAAACGCTGTGTTGGTGTCGTTCACAGTGAGACAGACACACTCTGTGGTTTAAAACTAAATGATCACAGGGGATTCCTGCACGTTAACGGGTGTCGAGGGGACAGGCTCCGCGATCTGATTGCATGTCCCGAGCCTGGATACCCCAATCCCCAATCTCACTGCCGACTAACTGTAAAGTGAAACAACCGCCACGCTCGTTACACTGGTACTGGTGCGTAAAGGGAACGCGCAGTTGGCAAACTCTCCTCACTACAACTGCCACTGCAGAAAAGCCACTGTAGGTCGATCGCTTTGTCGATTCGTGCCTCTGATACGTTGACTCGCAACATAATGAGTCGAGGCTTTGATTTCAGTGCGGGGATGTGGAGCTCTTTGGCCATTTCCGTGCCTTTTTTTCTCTAGACACATCGTTCTCTCTCCAAGCGCACACACGCTTGTCCCGGCCGAATATAAGACCCCGAATATAAAACAACCCAACTTTTTACGACCCATTCCCAGGGGGGAAACCCCCGTCAAATTGTTTTAATAAAAAAAAATAAAAAAAAAATCAAGGGCCCCCCTATTGGCCAGGGCCCTGGACATGTGCCCACTTTGCCCATGCGGTAATCCGTCATTGCATGAAATGCTGCTGTGCATAGTGTAGTTAGAGTTTTGCACTTGTCGTTCCAGCTGTGCCCACTGTGGTTTAGCGATTGAAAAAAACTGTAAAATAAAGACGTATCTATTGAAGCAAATGTCTGATTTTCATTTATTTTTGTTTACCTAAACATAACTGATATGTTATAAAATAAACAATTTCATGTGAAATAATTTCACCCTCTCATCAAATAAAAT
The DNA here is from genome assembly GCA_026122265.1 of Ammodytes dubius. Lineage (NCBI taxonomy): Eukaryota > Metazoa > Chordata > Actinopteri > Uranoscopiformes > Ammodytidae > Ammodytes > Ammodytes dubius. Next base: position 2,478,299 of record CM047507.1, read on the forward strand.
ATTACGTTATTTGTGTTAAGTAACTCAAATTATTCAAAACTGTAAATATTTAAAGTTTGTAATTTGTGTATTGGGGTTTGATGCTAGTGTTTCTACTCTGAGTGTGTTCTGAGTGACAGTATGTGTTATCTCAATGAGGATTGTTCATAGTGTTTGCTGCACTGAGCCTATTTTGCAGGTGAAGTGAACTGTTCAGCTCCAGTGACTGTTGGTGATGCAGACTGTAGTTAGAGTTTTGCACATTGAGCTACAGTTGTGCCCATTGTGGGTTAGCAATCGAAAAAAACTGTAAATTGAGTGGAACGCTCTCGTTTCCACATACTTACATTCTTGTATGCGTTTCAACCGGATCCGACCGAAAATACATTCATTCCTAAGTGATTCTCCGTAATGTCCGTTTTGCCTCCGAAACTCCTCCCCTCCGTAATATTTATGTCCGGTATGTCCGTACTAAAAGTTCAAAAAGTTTTACTTTTTACTAGGGCTGTCAAGCGATTAAAAAAATTAATCTAATTAATTACAGGCTCTGTGATGAATTAATCTAAATTAATCGCATACTTTTATGACACTTTTATACCTGTGTATAGCCTGCTACAGTTTGTTTTCTCTCTCTCTCTCTCTCTCTCTCTCTCCCCTCTCCGTCTCTCGTAACTTCTGTCTCCACAACAGACAGCGCTGCACTGCCACAGATGCCTATGCCGATTAATTCCCCATCGTCGTACTCATAGGCAAAAATATTGACACACACACACACACACAGGGCGGGTGTCCGTTTACGCGGGAGACGAGACAGCTAGCAAACAAAATTGTACACACGGAGGAAGATTGAGAGATACTTTTGAACCTACATTGTTGCACCCACTAAATCAATAATGCGCAGACACTGCGGAGAATAAAGTAAGATGTCTTCCTACCTTCATGCTTATTTGCCCGAAGCATCCCATAAACCGTCCATAGAGCCCTCGGCCCCGCCCTTTCCCCCAGCTTCTCTCTTCACTTTTATCCCTTTCACCCGTGCAGCCGTGTATACAAGCTACAGGTTCAGCTCGGTCAAAGGGCATTATAGAAGTGCGATTAATCTGCGTTAATTTTTTTAATCTGGTTAATTTTTCTGTGATTAATTCATCAAAATTAACGCGTTAATTTGACAGCCCTACTTTTTACGTGGATTACGGAGAGACCGTATGGAAGTTTTGCTTGGTTAGCTAACAGGCGACGTCTTTCCATCCAGTTAATGTTGATTGTCAAGTCAGTTAGATGATTTAAAAGTATACTTGATATGAAATACAGTCAGATTTATTAGTTTAATGACACAAGTGAGAGTGCCTGCGATCGCTGCAGACACAGACCCCACGGACCTTCGGACACCAGAATAACCATCCGTAAAACGGACACGAGTGACATACGTATGAAGAAACGAGGCGGAAGAACGTAGGCGGGCGGTGCTAGGCTAATACCACGTAGCTATGGTCTTAAAATTTAAATTTAGTGCATGGTTAAAATAACTTGGATAAATAAAAACAGACCATGGAATCTGGATCCGTACGTGGATTGGAGTTGTCAGTCCAATATCTGATAAATAGATTAAAGCCATATCGGACCTGATACTGATATTGGATCAGAATGGTTGCATCCATGACGTATATTGTGTGTCTGGACCTAACTAATCATAGTGGTCTACAGGTTCCAAATGCATTTTTCATCATTGTGATTGTTAAAAGTTTAAGAAGGTGTCATTCAGCTTCACTGCATGTGGTTTGGATTGAGACAGCCAGTAAGTGAACAACATCAGGAGACCTCAACCCCTTTCACTGGGTTAGCTCTGCTTAGCACAGCCACCATGGCTGGCATTTCTTTGTCTGTGTGGAATGACAGTGATGATTTGAAGGAACATTGATTGGGGATATTTGGAGCGGTCCACTCTGATCCCAGTTGTCAGTGGAGATAGGCTGCTGCTGATCTGCTCTGCACTGACAATGTCTCCCTACACTAAGTCCAAAATCAATCTCTAATTGAACGCTCCAACAACAATCCATACCTTCTCTAAACCCAAGTGAGCAGCCAGCGACATCATTATTTCATCAACCTGTCTTTTCCTACAGCTGTCACAAAACACAGCTGGACTCAAATGGACTTTCTTTTTTTGGGGTGGATATTCCCACAATCTTCATAAATACGAATACATTAATAGGAACATGCCATCTAAAACATGATTATTTGTAACAAACACACTAAAAGTAATGGTAAAAAAAATCACATTTGTAAACATATGAAAAGAAGCTATATTGACCCATCTTTAATCTGTTTTTGCATGTGATGTTGTAGCTTTGATTATCATCAGTTTTATGATATTACTGTATTTGTTTTGACTGCGTCAAGTAGCCAAGGTCAAGTATTTCCCAAGTGCTGCAGAAGTGTATGTACTATTGGAGATTTATTTGAGGACAGGGTGTTGTTATCATATAATGAACTTTTAGAGCGATTTAATCTGGTGGGAATTGTTATGAATTGTTAAATGTGTTATGTGTTTCTGTATCCTGTGACCTAGTAACCAAGCAAGTACCGTCTGTGAAAAATGTAATAAATATGTGAATTATAAAACCAAAAAAAATCTATCTATCTATCTATATCTATCCTATCCATCCATCTCATCTATCTATCTATCTATCTATCTATAATCGCTCCATCTATAAAGCAAGAAATGTCTGTTTGTCTGTCTGTGTGTGGCTCACATATCTCTCGGGCACCTGCGCACACTCAAGGCCGCAGTGAGGACGGGCATGAAGTAATCCCAGAGTGAAACCCGCCTCCTTCTGATTTGATTGGCTGCTTCGATCAAAACTTACATTGACGAGCGGGACCAATGACCATTAGACCTATTGTTACTTCCTCATTTGTTCACCCTCAACTGGGACTGCCACGATAACTTCCTAAACAAAACGTCCTTAAACCTTTCCACAGACATCACCAACACATCAAACCTGTCCGCTTTAGTGTTAAAGATTGGACATTACGCTATTTTCACTGTAATACAGTTAATGTATAATTAAACACTACCGCGACAGTGATGCTAATTTCAGTTAGCGTGACAATAGCTAAACGATCTACACCCAAAGCCTGCTTGGCCATGAACAAACAACACACACACAACACACACAACACACACACACACTACACATATGTTAACGTTATTTGACAATTATCCAAACTTCTTCTGTGGCTGGCAAATATATACATAATCCATTCTCCTTGCCAACGTTGCATCCATCCAGCTTATTACAGACCAAAAGTGACTTCACAAGCGATACGACTGACATTTCAATGACAGTGTGACACATCTGTTTCTGTGTCCCACTTTCATACATTAAAGTATGCATAAGCTAATATACCTGCTTCCTATGGGTACTATTTAATTATTATATGAAATTGAAATGTATCTAATGCTACAGGCATTAGAAATATGATAAAAAAATGTAATTGTCCGAATTGGGAATATGGGAGGAAACCGGAGTACCCGGAGAAAAACCCCGCGTGGCCACAGAGGGAAACAGTTAAGGAGTCACTGGGAGCGTGTCTATGTTCCCACAGCCCGATGGTCCCACATTTTCGTGGTAATCAAACTACTGCAACGGCCAGTGTACTGCTCTATACCAGTGCAATTAAAAAAAAGGCAGCGAGTAAACCCGCAACACAAGCCACAAACTGCAGCAGATCTTTCAAGAAACTGGATCTGGCTTTCTCCACCAGTCTAGTAGGTAGGTCTTTGATGTTCTCCTGTAAACACTGGACGTTGGCTTCCTCCACAGCTGGATCCTGAAACAATATAACGGACTGCAGCAGCCTCCTCCCAAAGAACTTCTTCTCCAGGTCTCGCAACACGGCCTTGGAGATTTTCTTGTGCTCTTTGGGTCGAGGCATAAGCCTTCTTTGATGGCTAGACCTTCCATGGTACAGTTAACCAGGCGTTTGGTGCGGGCCGCACACTCCTCCGGGCTGCGCTTTTGGAAAGCGTGACACTTGGTCAACACTCTCACTGTTAGCAAGGTGACAAACAACCGGAGCTGGTCCTCACTTTCTGGCCCAATAGTAGATTATATTTTCCCTTTTTTAAGATTGTCTCTGTTGTATCTTTAAAATATGGCACTTTGTTTGTGATTCCTCAGTCTTCTTAGAAACTCACTAGTTTTCAAAAGGCTACATCAGTTCAGTTTCTTGAGTGAAATCTAATCCAGAATGTTTAGGACAGTGTGCATTTGATGAGCCATAGATTCTAAAATGTGATTCTAGAATCCAGCTTTAATGACACACATGCAAACGCACACATTCCAAATTCACACAAACATTCCATGATAGATCAAATTAAACAAATAAAATTCCTGCTTTCAAAATCAAATACAATAATTTTTCAAAATAAAAGTACCTAATTAAAGTAAAAGTACGAATTTGTCCCCTGTGACTGATATATTATTAAATATGACATTTCAATTGTCAATCCTGAAAAAGTCATTTATAAGCAACATTTGAATATAGCCTACAACATTTTATCATAGTATGATAAAATTAAAATACAAAAAAGTGTGTGTGTGTGTGGGGGGGGGGGGGGGGTTTACCTTTACCTACAAACCCTTTTAATTAATAAGGTTTCATTTATCTAATGGGGATAAATGATTCAAAAGTGACTTTCTACAAATTCAGTCACATTTGTGGTGTTTTTCGACCTTCAGAACTGCTCGACTTATCAACAGGGTTTGGTTCAAGATACTTGCATTGATTCCACTATCAGCCTAACGGCCTCCACACACATCCTGCATCTACCTCTGGAGTGTGTCGCGTTCCGTTACTGCTGCGTCTATCGGACTTTTCTCGGCCACACATGGAACGTCTCAGCAGCTGCTGCTTCTAAAAGCCCTATCTTTCTACATAGAGTTTTCATAGATAGTTCCCATTAAAAATTAAGTTATTTCATGTCATTTATGATGCATATGATTTATATTGAGTCTAATATTGAGTCTGGACAGTAATCCGACGGGCATCGGCAGCGCGTCTGAGGTTGGATGTGTGGCTGCTCTACACTGTGTGCAAATTTTTTAGGCAAGTTGTATTTTTGAGTATTCATTTTATTATTGAACAACTACAGTGCTCTCGGTCAATCCAAAATGTTAAAGAACCTAAACCTGAATGTTTACGAAAGTAAAAGTGGGGTTTTGTCTTTCTTACGAGAATATATAGGGGAGAACGGGGTAATCTGAGCCACTTTTTACATTTGCTCCCCTCCAAGCGAGCTAAAATGATTTATCACTCAAATTTACACATTTCCCATTAATTCAGGATGTTTCCTAGAAATGGGCATTAGCAGTAGCCTGGCATTCCCAGACCTGCCACTAGGCGCAGGCAAATTAAATTTGCTGCGCGTGTTGGTCTGGACACCCTCCGTTGAAGCTTATCAAGAATACCAGAAATCTGGTATAACGTTTCAATTGGTTCTATCTAATATGGGCGCGCCAGAGCCCTTTATATGGTGCTCTGGGGAGGACGTAACCGGATGACGACAGTGACGTGCATGCGACGTCGAAGCTGTGATAGTAAACATCAAAGATGGCTGCGGATATGTTGTGTGAGTTTGAGACTGCTTTGGCCTCGACCCTTAACGAATTGGAAGACGGGACTCATAGCTTTCACTAGCAAGTAAGTGGAATGTTCTGTTTTGCCGACCGACAACGGCAAACGTTTAATTGAACAGTTTAACAGCTGTTCGCTAAACGAACGGGGCTTACGTCACTTGTGCATCGCTCTGATTGGTTGTAGTGCTATCCAACTGCGTGCAGTGGCATTTGAAATGCACGAGTAGGAGCCGCCCCTAGAGTTGGAAATTACTATTGATCGTCGCCAGACCCTCTATCGTTCAAGATATCAGGGTCAGGATTTCCAGGCTACATTAGCAGAATTTTTTAAAGACAAAGGGCAGTGAAAATATGATTGTTTTAAAAAAAAATTGTCATGTGGCTCACTTTACCCCAGCTGTGGGGTAAACTGAGACAGACAAGAAAAATCAAGGGGGTAAAGTGAACCAGCTGGGGGTAAACTGATCCACTTACTTTTTCCACTCTGAAACTACCATAACAACACATATTGTAACAGTTAGAATCCTGAAAGCTAGCCACACATTCCAGAACTAATGTCAGACTAGTAAAAGAATGATGGGGTTTGGTCAATTAAGCAAAGCAAATGTTCTAAACACTTGAACAAAATCAAATACAACATATTATCATTCAAAGGGTTTTAATAAGATTCAAATTAAAGATAGAACCAGTTAGATTAGAACACAGTCTGGGGGTCAGAATACAGGAGCCTTAGAGTCAGCTTGTGTCTGGGGGTCAAAGCATAGGAAAATCAGAACCAGCGAGAACAGCCTGGGACTCAGAACACAGGAGAAGACCCAACTGGATTATAACATCAGCCTGTCATACTCTACAACTAGGCCTACTCTACATTCCAGCCCTGAAGGTTACAGGGAAAGATGAGAAGGTGCTCTTTCCGTGTGGCTGCCCCAGGTCGTCTTCCTGGTGTATTTCCTTGGCATGATGGCTTTTCTACAATGTGTATGACATTAAAATAAAACATATGTTATGTAATATTACATTAAAATATGTTTAAGACTAAACTTAACTTGTGCCTCATGGTGGGGGAAAGTGAGACAGTGCCTCACTTTCCCCCACAGCATTTGGCTCACTTTCCCCCACCACCACAATTTGAGAAAAAACTACCTCTCTTAGCATTTCAGGCTAATCTTTAGCTAATATCATCACACGGTTTGTTTTTTATATGTTGGTAGTTCATCAACACGTATGATAGAAGTGTTTCTATGTGAATACATTTGCTTTGGCACAACAGTTGATTGAGTTGACAGCAAGAAAATGTACTTTTACATGCAAAATACCTATTTTGGTGAAAAAAACATGCTTACCACAGCACCATGAGGTCCTCTCTTTCAGGGCCATGGGGAAATGAGAGGGGCTTGAAAACATATATCTCACATGACCAAAAATGTTTTCCGTTGCCTCGATACAGGGGGTGGCTCACATTACCCGAAGCCTCAGATTCCCCCGTTCTCCCCTATGTGTGTGGAGGCCGTAAGACTCCGAACATATAAGTTACCTATTGGGCCTACCCCAGCCCTACGCTGGACTAAAGCACCGTTATTTTACCTCAAGTGGAACCAACCAAGTATTCAGGAACAAACCAAACTCAAGCGATTCTTACCAATTCTTTTCTTTACAGAAGTTTTATGGAAGCAGAAAAATGTATAAGTTTTTCAAAAGTTTAAGTATTTCTTCCCTTCCAAAAAACCTCTAACCCAGGGGTTCTCAACCTTCTGCAAGCTGGGCCCCCCCAAAGCTGGGTCATTGCAGTTGGGCCCCCCCACCGACCCTGACAACCCCCCCCCCCCCCACACACACACACACACACACACCACCCTACACAGATAGATAGATAGATAGATAGATAGATAGATAGATAGATAGATAGATAGATAGATAGATAGATAGATAGATAGATAGATAGATAGATAGATAGATAGATAGATAATCTATTATTGTAATTATCACAAGGGCTAGGCCAGTGGCGCACCTTTGAGTTGAACATTGGGTTTAGGGTTGGGGTCCGGAAATTTCTTATATTTTAACGTTAAATTCTGGTGCACTTTAAAAGCTAATTATGAGATTGTATCAATGAGACACTGAGGAAATGTTTTTTTTTAAATCTCCTTAGAAGAGAAGAAAATAGTAGCCTAAATAGAACATACACAGAATAAATTCTACAATAGGTATACCTGTTATGAAAAAGCTTCACAAAACAAAGTCTATGATCAATGGGAAACACTGCTGTCTGACAACCCAGTTCAGAGAATGTTTCAACTATTGAGTCTTGGATTTGGAAAGTGGCCAGATTTAGCTCAAAATGCCACCTGCGATTAATGTGCTGTGCAGCCTGAACGCGGAGTTGTGTGTGTCTCAGTGGCGATTCCAGGAAATTTTGACTGGGGGTGGCCAAGGTGGGCCACAGAGCTAGAGTGGGGTGGCCATCGCACCCCTGAATGAATAGCATGTGATATGCTGTACAACCAATTCAAAGATGATTTATAATCCCAAATGCCCAAATCATGTTAGTATCCATTGTAATGTTTGTCAGAAAACTAAACCCCTGAAGGAGGGTCTGGGGGCATTCCCCCCAGAAGATTTTTTTGTGTTTTTAACATGTAATCTAAGCATTCTGGTGCATTCTGGCGAAGATAATAAAGGAAAAAGTCAATATTCATTTCAGTTCAGATGAATAGTAAAATTAGCAAGACAACATAACTTGCTAGCAGCCAGATGCCTAACAACTGGACAGAGGGACGGATGACAACTAGCTTTTGACCAAATATCTTGCTAAAAAAATAAACCTTTATTTATGAAATTCTGCCCTAAGAACATGTTACACTTGCTAACTACAAACTTAAATTTTTTTATTCAGATTTCAAAAATCTGCTGGGACACGTGCCCATACACGTGTATGGGTGGCACGCATGTCACAAGCACACTTATGCTGTTTTCAAGACCTTTGCTGACCAGAGACCAGTTCTAGTGGCCACAGTCCTACCATTAATTCAGTACTTGAAAATTGCAAACTGATCTCATATCAGTGGATTGGAGTGTTTGTGTGATGAACTTGGCAACTACCTATCAAAAAAAGTTAAGAAAGAAAAAAAATACATATCATCTCTGAACTAGGCTACATATCAGGAAAAAAATTGAAATTACAAAAAAAAAAAAAAAAAAAAAAAAATTAAGATAATTTTTTTTTTTTTTTTTTTTTCATCCCCCTCGCGCCCCCCGGTAGAGTGTCCGCGTCCCCCCGGGGGGGCGCGCCCCACCGGTTGAGAACCACTGCTCTAACCTATTTCCCAAGTTTTCTGGTGGATGCTTCCATGGTGACGGGGATGCTTCAGATTAGCTACTTGCCTTGGTTCTGGTACAAAAAAAACATGGCTTTTTACAGCTATATTGGGTGAGCGAGCAAGAGAGAGAGAGAGAGTATGAGGAGGAATAAAGAGGAGGAGAGAAGAGAGAAAGAGGGTGGGGATAGCTCAGCCCTGCAGCCCCCTTAATTCTCCATTGACATGCTTCAACTTTTTCATAACAGTTTTTTTAAAGGTCTGGAAGTCCTTATTTGGTAGCCCAATATTCTCTTTTCATTGGTGACTCCCACTTACAAATCAAAGGCAATCACAATACACTGCACATAAGTAAGTTTGTCAGTTACTACAAATGTCGAAAAAATAAAAATACCAGCGGTATCGGTTTCACAAGAGTGTGGACATCACAAAGATCCAAACTATCCCCAGCTACAAAAGCTACAACATCTGATTTGAATGAGGGAGTAACATGTCCTAACATGACCTGACAAATCCCTTGTGTTTAAAACTTTTAAACTCTTGTTAAAGTTGACAGCATCCTCGTATGATCACAATTGTTTGGTTATTCTTGTTTTAAAACTTCAAATAATATCACAGAATGGAAAAGCTCCCCTATTCCAAATCATAGCACTGTAGGGCAGGGACATGCAGGTGAGGAGGACAAAGACAATGCGCTTTTGGGGACTGTGAGATTCTTATATGGTTTAGAGCTTATTAACAGCTTTTACTGATAGTATAGTCATGGTAAAAGACGTAAAGCCCATACATCCACATAAACACAGATAGTAGTGCAGAGGTAAGATAGTTAATGGGGAGGAAACACCAGGGGCCTGTTTCAGGTAGCTGGTTTTGAGGCAACCCGGAGTTTGTTCGCTCTGAGTTGGTGGAAACTCTGGGTTTTCCGTTTCAGGTAGCAGGTTCAATGCAACCGAGAGTCAGTTACTGCGGCAACATACGCCGTGGGTCTAACCTGCTCGCGAGGTGGTTAGACCTACCCGAGTTTGTTTTCACTTTACGCTGCAGCTCCGACTGAAGAAAGAGTGTCACTGTCACACGCGTCCCTGTACAGTTTGAAGCAAAATCACTCTATAGAAATCTCCATCGGGATGTTTTTATCATTTCCTGATGATTTTACGTTTGACAAATCATTTATCTGATCAGTAGCCTTGTTCTCAGCCCTCGGTCCGTTCATAGGCGGCCACCTTACACACCGTGACATGCTCTACATTCAGATTAATAAACCTATTTGTAGCCTATTGTATGTTTTTTAACGTCTGTGCCACTGAACAGATTTATGTCAGGTGGATTCATGTAACGCTGCGGCTGCACGCGATCGTTGTAGTTCACTTGTGCGATCCTAAAGTCACAGACAAGCCTCGTTAAATAGCCTAATATGAATATAAAAATGATATAATAATTTAAACTGTGATCACTTGAGGAAAATGGATCTGGTAATAAATCAATCAGGCTCTTCAATGGAAACTGTCACCTAATGTGTCTTGACGTTAATGTAGCCTATTTCACTCCCCATTTAAAAGAAGCGACAGTCTGCTCTGTTTACTGCACAGTAGGCTTTAGGCACTGTAAGCAATGCTGTGCCGCGCCAGCTTTATTACTTTACAGCTGATATGCGTAACTTTTTAAAATAGACTATGGCTTCTCATACGGAAGCGAAATGATTATCTTGACAAAAAATGTTTACTCTGTTTTTTTCTGAATTGCCGAGGAGATTAGATCAGAGTTATGAGACAATATCCCGTTAATTCTTCTCCATAGGCTACCATAAGCTCATTCGTTAATATTTCTAACTCTAGTGGGAGGAGCGGAGATTTCTTTTTTTCTTTTTTTCTTTTTTGAGAAGTGGAGAAGTGGGAGGATCAATCATTTGTTTCTTCTGTTTCCATGGTGAATCATGTTATCAGCGATCCATTGACGATGGCTTTTATGCGCACGCTCCACCCAGAGTGAACACGCTCAGAGTTGATAAACCCAACGCTGATCCACTGTTCTGAAACCGAAAACCCAGAGTTGCTTATCAACCCTGCGCTCTGAGTTAACCAACTCAGAGCGTATGATTAAACCCAGAGTATGTAAAACCAGCTACCTGAAACAGGCCCCAGGGTGTACATGGGTTTTGAGCCTTGATTTAAAGGCAGAAATGTAGGGGGAATCACATTTGTCAGGTGGCAGTTGGTTCCACAAGCACGGAGCAACTAGTGCAAAGTACATTTCTGAGAGTTGTGCCAGTGGCATGGCTGTATACGCTGGTCACCAAAAGAAAGTGATTGTCTACAGTAGCTCAGAAGAGAGTGACATCTCAATTCCACTTAACGACACCACTGATGAGAGTTCAGATGGCCAGAAAGATGATGATGGTGACTTTGTCATTGTGAGCTTTGCAGGCAAAACCACCTAGATCTGCTACGCCTTGTTTAAGAAAATGTACCTTCAATCTTTGTCAACTATTTACTTTATTTACTTTAAATACACCTTAAATAAGTGATTGTCTAATGGATCTGTCTTGCATTACAGGTTTTGAGATATATATAAATTGGCACAATTCACCCCATCTTATTTTCTCCAAATGCACAAATCACCCCACGTTGTTGACAAGACAACTTTTTTTCTGAAAGCTATATTTCTTAAACAGTTTATTCCAGATCCAAAGTTTTTATTGCCAGGGATGCACAACATCCTGAAATATATGTACATATTTGAGTTGGAGACATAACTGTCAAGGCCTCACTTTAAAATCACTTTGAGTAAAAAGTTGCACAACTTAGGCCACTCTCCCCTAATCAATCAAAATGGGTGTGTTCATATAATACCCCCTGGAATACATTTTTTTTTTACCTTTCAAAGGTAAATGCTTCAATCTGGTGCACTATGAGAGGAAAGTTAAGAGGCTAATTCAACTGTGTCCTATGTGAGCTATTTAGCAGCCTATTATTTTTCTGGAATAATTGGGAACCCTGCCTGATCAAAGTGAACATACAATATGCAGTTTAGCCAAAACACTTCATTTTCCTCATTTGTGGAGCTTTGTATCTGTCCACTGGTGCCCAACTGGTTATGACTAGAAATCTATAAATTATCAGCACATGTTCAGTCAATCTTAGTCCTTATAACACCAGTTAAATAGCCAGCAAGAAATGTTGAAATCGCATCCAAGCTAGCGTTGTTGCGGTACCGTGCGTATGGTTGCCAGGTTGTTAGTAGGCCTATCCTCCAATTTAAATGTCCAATTTAGCGATATAAAACGAGATCTATTTTTTGCTAATTATTTAATATACTCCATATTCGTGAGCATGCTTGTGATAGACGGTATGCATTAGATATTTTTATTAGCCGTGAGTTATTATTTTTTTGCCCACAGTAGCCCAATCCATCCAAGAGCACGTTCTCCCTTGTAATGCATGAAAACCGAAAATCTGGCAACCCCGCTGTCAGTCTGCGTAGGGCTGAGCAAGTTTAAATATATTTTCTAGTCTGTATTTCCACCTTGTAATGCCGCCAGTGGCGCAAAAAGTGGGTATGCACTATATGCGGAGCATAGGGGCGCCGCACTATAGGGGCGCCAAAGCGATCGGGGGGAAATTATTTGGAGTCGGAATTTTTCTGTATTCAACAGCGTTTGTGTAAATGATATGATCAATAACAGAGGCACGTCACTGATTAGGCGCCCGTCTAAATGAACGGAGGAATAGCACCAACAGGCATTTCAATACTATCCAGCTGCAGCCCCGCAGACAAACACCCTGGCGTGGGTGGTTAGGGTTAGGGCAAGGGGACAGGTGGTTAGGGTTAGGGTAAGGGGACAGGGAGAGGTTACAATATAATAATAATAATAATAATAATAATAATAATACAACACCGCGGCGGCCATCTTAACCCTTATGCCCCGTTAAAAAAAAGTTACACTGGGACCGCTTCGTACATTTTGTGTATTTTGACCTTTAAACTGCATTAAAATGATGAAAGATCAATATTTTTTCACAAATTTTTTTTCCATTTTTTTCATGAAGGGGTTGTTATTCAATTCATGTTGTGATTTAATAAATCACAAATAAAAATTAACCCTTTAGATGCCATTTTTGATCATATACCACTAACCGCTTTTTTGAAAAATACACATAAATTCAATATTCAAATCTTTTTTTTAACTTTTATTATTAGTATCGCCGGCTCACCCATCTGAATGATAGGTGAGAAAATTATATTTGGTGCATTATTACTTTTTGTTTAATGTCAGATTGAATAAAAAAGTTACACTGGGACCGCTTCGTACATTTTGTGTATTTTGACCTTTAAACTGCATTAAAATGATGAAAGATCAATATTTTTTCACAATTTTTTTTTCCATTTTTTTCATGAAGAGGTTGTTATTCAATTCATGTTGTGATTTAATTAATCACAATTAAAAATTAACCCTTTAGATGCCAGTTTCGATCATATACCACCAACCGCTTTTTTGAAAAATACACTAAAATTCAATATTCAAATATTTTTTTTAACTTTGATTATTATTAGTATCACCGGCTCACCCATCTGAATGATAGGTGAGAAAATTATATTTGGTGCATTATTACTTTTTGTTTAATGTCAGATTGAATAAAAAAGTTACACTGGGACTGCTTCGTACATTTTGTGTATTTTGACCTTTAAACTGCATTAAAATGATGAAAGATCAATATTTTTTCACAATTTTTTTTTCATGAAGGGGTTGTTATTCAATTCATGTTGTGATTTAATTAATCACAATTAAAAATTAACCCTTTAGATGCCAGTTTCGATCATATACCACCAACCGCTTTTTTGAAAAATACACTAAAATTCAATATTCAAATATTTTTTTTAACTTTGATTATTATTAGTATCACCGGCTCACCCATCTGAACAATAGGTGAGAAAATTGAATTTGGGGCATTATTACTTTTTGAATAATGTCAAATTGAATAAAAAAAGTTAGATTTCTACCATTGACTTGCATTATAAGAACACTTTTTGGCAACCCGCCTTTAAATTAAAGTGAAACATTTTTTTTGCCTCTGATTTCCCATATTACTGCAGAAAACACAATGCAATTGGGTAAAATGAAAGAGAATAGTAAAATTTACCCATTTTATCACCTCTTTTATCATCAAAATATGAATTTTTATGATGAAAACCACTCACTAAAACTACAAAATAACAGCTTTTTTTTTTTTTTTTTAGTGTGTGAGTGTGTGTGTATGTGTCTGTGTGTGTGTGTGTGTGTGCATGTGTAAGTGCATGTGTGTGTGTGAAAGTGTGCTTGTGTGTGTGTATGAGAGGAGAGAAATTACAAGGGGTACAGATTTGCAGCCCTAATATCGTATGACACATGCAAACACACACACCCCCCCCACACACACACATACACACACAATCTTATTTTGTCATGGACATGCAGACAACAGTCCCCCCCATCCATATCCAAACACATTTGACATTTTTCTTTAGATTTGTTGTCGCAGTGGCCAGTATTCCTGAATTTTTTTTAAATTATGAAAAATCCTATTTTTTTTCAGGTTTGTGTCATGAGGCAAGTTTTCCCCCAGTAATACACCATATGAAATTCATAAATCAACTAGATAATAGTTAAAACCTAAAATGTGATGCCTTACCTTCAAAATGAATGCAAAACATTATATAAATTCTGATTTTATCTTGGCATGGCCAAGGAATCAAAAATACTGGTTTTATGGCTTTCTATGAGTTTACGAAATGGCATCTTTTTAGACAAGGATTTCAGTGTATTTGATTTGAGTACACACAGACACACTCCTGGATTTTTTTTTTAACTTCAACCATTCTGACTAAAAGATGTGTTCACTAACTACACATCAAAACAATTTTATTGTATTTTTTAATTTTTTTAACTGGTTTGCAGCCATGAATTACACAAGGATGCCAATTTGTTGTAAAGGGTCACCATAGAGGTCAGGGGGGGGGGGGGGGGGGCTAAAACAGGGCATTTTTTTTATTGACCTTATTTTTACATAACCTTATCAAGTTTACTACAGAGAAATGGGAAATTACAGTCAAAAATATTTTTCACTTTAATTTTAAGGGGGGTGTCAAAAAATGTCGTTATAATGGAAGTCAATGGTACAAATCGTGTAGTTAGCGGTCCCAGTGTAACAAAAACATCTCACACAGTCAAAATGAAGTGGAAATGGATGAAACTCAGAATATCAAAACTTCATTGTAAAACACACCTCCTTACCAAATTTTATGGCTAGGGGACAATCACAGCCAAAATTATCTCAAAAATGCAACCCCAGATACACAAATCTCCACCAACGGGGCATAAGGGTTAACTACGGAACACCGCGGCGGCCAAACCGCGGCGGCCATCTTGACTACGGGAGGTGCGCGTGTAACTCACACGCCCTGGTCAGGCAAGGCGTGTGAATAGACACGCCGGTCCATGCGTGTCTATCTCACGCCTCGGCGTGAGATCGGGTTGTCCCCACACTATAAGCGCTCAAGTGCGCACCCCCTCGAGCAAGCTCTCGCGGGGCAAAAAACAGAAAACGGGAAGATTGAGAAGGAGAAAGATTGCATGGAGGAAAAAAAGCTTTTCAAAGTGGTTGAATGAATAAATACACCTTACACGGAGTTTGCCAACCTTTGTTTTATATGGCCGATTGTATTAATGCACACTGGTAATCGGCCGCGACTCGTGTATTTTCACTGCAGATTAACGTGTCACTTCAAATTACTGTTCTCACAGTTTTTGAATGGTAGTGTAGTGAATATAGCAGGTCATCGCCCAAACAACACACTCACCTGTTTCCCACTAATATCATACTTTGCACCGTTCCAGCGCAAGACTGAGTTGTGTGTGTGTGAGAGAGAGATAGAGACAGAGAGATAGAGACAGAGAGATATACAGTATGTGTTTTTGATTGATGGTTGTGTAGCAATGATAATGAAAATCCTGTTTGCCACAATCTTAATAGTTTATTGTAAGGGAATTTGGTGCGATGGATGTGAGGCTCTAAGTTATTTTCTGTCTTATTGAATGCCTTTTCTCTCACATTCACTTGAAAAAAAAGTTTTATCAACAAGCTGGTTTTTCCCATTTAACCGTTTTTCTTAGTAAATACCTTCACACGTTGTATGGGTAAAGTCAAGAAGTTTGGCTGACTAACTTGTTTGGCTAATTTTACTATTCATTTGAACTGAAATAAAAGTTTTCTTTGTCTTTAATTCTCTTCAAATTGCTTATTTTACATGTTCAAATCACAAAAAAAACCCTACAGGGGTTTGTTTTTCGGACATATCACCTTTTTCATGTCTCACGAGTTTGCATGCCTGACACTAGTGAGGCCACAAAAACCTAAATGCCCAGTATGGTTTTAATTTCTGCTGACCAATTCTTCACTGTGTCCTTTACTTTTAATCAGTGCAGGCAGACATGACATGGTTGAGCCGATCACCTGCTCTAATATGTAACTTAAAATGGAAGTCTGTAATTAGTGGAGGGGCGCCTGCTAAGTGTCTGCATACCCCCCAGAAAGTGGGTAGTTGCGCCCCTGAATGCCGCTGTTGACTTATTATTTTAATAAGTATTTGTAAGAGAGCAGCCACGTTAGTTTAACAGGTTTAATGTTATAGATATGTTTTTAATGGTTTTATGAAATATCTGTATTAACTGCATGATCATGTCACAGTATTTTTTTACTGCCATGCGAGCCGCCAAGAGAAGCTTGGCGGCTCGCATGGCAGTGAGTAATGAGTAACACTGCTTTAAGGGAATCTTAAGGTCTTTTAAGGGAATAAGTGAACTCTCTGACTGAAGTACAAATCACTTACCTCGTTTCTGCATGAAACTGAAAAGGTCATCCAGAAACTCTTTACGCTTTTCATCATCATCCAATTCATACAACTAAAAAAAGAAAGAAAGAAAAATCCATTAATTATGTATTCAACTTGTTCATATAAGAATAACAGAACATGTTTGATCAGTGGGAGGCCGCCGAGTCAACAAAGAGTTCATCAAAATCAGTCTGTGAGTAACCTTGAGCACAGCAGCTCCTGACCAGTGTGGTGCAGGATTACACACACACAAGCACACGCACACACACACTGCTGATATCGGAAGGAAAATGCTTTTGGGCCATGATTAGCTTTGACACATCTACCGTTTCTTAGGGCAGCTCTAAACACCTGACCATAACGTCAGCTCTCTATAGTCAACCCTGTTAAAGAAGCCTTGCTGACAGTCACCAAGCACAAGCCTACAGTATGGTGAAATGTAATACGGTAGTTTGAAGCTCTGTGCAAGGAGTTTTTTTCTAAAGATTGTCACAATTAGAGACGCCTTCCAATAAAATTCAATCAAGGCTTACACGCAGTTTTTCAGTGACTGTCAACAAGCACTAACACAAATGCAAATCCCTCTCTTTCCTTTATATCATGCTGTAGTTCAGCCATGTATTACTACGACAACTTGTGTCAGTGCAGTGCAGCGTATCAGTCCGCAAATCAGCAGTGAAATAATCTTACATTTAGCATACAATCTAGAACAGATATTAATTTTTTAGGTAAGAATTTATGTTTGCGTCGAATAACCTTTCTTCTGCTGGCCCCCTTAGCAACAGTACAAGGCTAACACATGCAGGCATGCTAATCCATGACAAAGAAGAAATCATTTCAACGAGTAAGCAGCATCAGACAATCATGTAATAGATGTGGTGGTATAGGTAAATAGGATATTCCCAACAGGTTATTTCATCTTGCATTAATAAGCAAGTAGCCATGATAACACACTGCCATTAAAAAACACATCATATAACATTGTTTCATATAATGAGAAAATAATGCCACCCCAATCTGATACCTCAAGCAATGCAATGCTAACCTTATCCTCTCTGGTTCTAGTTAAAATCATCATTTTAAATCTGTATGAGCCAGAGATTTAACTCAGCCAAACACAAAAAGACAATCAAATCGTCCAGCACTGGCACATCACAATGAATAATCTCATACTGTAATACCGTCCGATAACCTGCCTTTAATGCAATTAAAGTCAGATTATTATTGAAGAAGGCTTAAACTCTTCAAATACACTTTGAATATGACTAATTTAATACGATTTACCGTGATACATGTTTAGCATGTACTGTATTTGACCACATTGTTTGTTTTGAAGTCAAAACCTCCCAGCATTAGCCTGGAAATCCAGACCCACATCTAGAATGATAGATGGTCTGGCCACGTTCAATAGACCTTCCCAACTCAAGGGGCGGCACCAACCCATGCATTTCAAATGCCACTGCATGCAACTGGATAGTAGGGGAGAGTGGCCTAAGTTGTGCATTTTGGAAGTTGTGCCACCCCTTGTTTCTAGAAAACCATGGAAGAAATTGGAAATGTGACCACATATTTAAGAAGAGCCATCCATTTGACTCATCCTGTAAAGAAGGGAGACACAAGGAATAAGATATAAGCACATTTAAGCTCAACAAACTGTTTTTTGCCTTTCAAAGTAAAATGTCCATGATCAAGGTTTTTTGATTATTGTGTCTGAACAATTATAGACAAGTTTGAAAACATTTGACACGTGTTTTAGTGCTTTGGTATGCTACACTTTGAGTCTATACAGTTAGCACAATGTCAGCCCTAAATTGCTGCATCATGCTTATTATCCACATTTCTGGGATTGGGGTGATTTGTGCCAAAGGGCCTGGGTAAGTAGTAAGTAAGTAAGTAAGTAAGTAAGTAAGTAAGTAAGTAAGTAAGTAAGTAAGTAAGTAAGTAAGTAAGTAAGTAAGTAAGTAAGTAAGTAAGTAAGTAAGTAAGTAACATGTATTTATAAAAGCACATTTATGACAGTTTGCACTGTCCAAAGTGCTGTACATAGTGCATTCAGTAGGTAAACAATGAAGGTAAAATGACAATAACCAAAATAAAAGACGTAAAGCCCATACATCCACATAAACACAGATAGTAGTGCAGAGGTAAGCTAGTTAATGGGGAGGAAACACCAGGGTGTACATATGGGTTTTGAGCCTTGATTTAAAGGCAGAAATGTAGGGGAATCACATTTGTCAGGTGGCAGTTGGTTCCACAAGCACGGAGCAACTAGTGCAAAGTACATTTCTGAGAGTTGTGACATCTCAATTCCATTTCTGAGAGTTGTGCCAGTGGCATGGCTGTATACGCTGGTCACCAAAATAAAGTGATTGTCTACAGTAGCTCAGAAGAGAGTGACATCTCAATTCCAATTAACGACACCATTGATGAGAGTTCAGATGGCCAGAAAGATGATGATGGTGACTTTGTCATTGTGAGCTTTGCAGGTAAAACCATTAGATCTGCTAGGCCTTGTTTAAGAAAATTGTCCTTCAATCTTTGTCAACTATTTACTTTATTTACTTTAAATACACCTTAAATAAGTGATTGTCTAATGGATTTGTCTTGCATTACAGTTTATGAGATATATATCAATGGCACAATTCACCCCATGGTATTCTCTCCAACCGCACAACTTACACCACCCCAGGGGCAAGTTGTGCATCAAGACAACTTTTTTTCTGAAAGCTATATTTCTTCAACAGTTTATTCCAGATCCAAAGTTTTTATTGCCAGGGATGCACAACACCCTGAACTAGGGCTGGGCGATATGGGCAAAAATCAATATCTCGATATTTTTTTTACTATATCTCGATACACGATATATATCTCGATATATTTCAATTCTCCTCTAGAGCACATCCTAAATGCTCAATTTAATTAATTTTTTGCATAACATCACACCAGTAATATGATTTAAATAGTCCCTGCAAAATGTGTCTGCACTAACAATGCATTAGGCTACATGAAACATGTTTATATTCTTTAGTGCTTTCTATTGGAACAATTTGAAACTTGCAAATGGCAAAGAGTTTGCACATTGTATTGATTATTCCACATCCTTCCGCTCCCATACAATGGATCCAGCATTATTTTATTTGGAAACAGTTTTTTCCATCTTCTGTTAATCTGTAAACTGAGAACACTAATTATGACTCATTACTAGGGGTGGGAATCTCTTGGCACCTCACGATTCGATTCGATTCCGATTCAGAGGTCAACGATTCGATTCAAAATCGATTTTCAATGCATCTCAATGCAAAAATGTTTTATGTACATACCCATGTGTGAATTTCAAAAATATATTTATATGCACATCTGAGTTTGCTCCTCAGAGTTTGCTAATCACTTCCTACTTTTGTGATGATCATTAAGGATAATCAACAGATGAATTACCTTCTCTAATATTGTATTAAGAGAAAAAGCTTTTCTTGTCACAAATATGACTTTCTATGAACAGTGCAATAATCAATGCAGCTTGCATTTCAACACAATATGGAAGTATGTAAAAACTAAACCGATTCAGTTTTATTTTATTTCTAATCTCGTAAATCATGTTTCTATAGGATTTCTATTCTATTATCTAGTATTTTCTATGTCATTTCAACACATTGTACAAAAAGTATGGCTTGGAATTCAGCTCTCATACAAAAACGTAAACAGAGATAAAGCCGGTGCAGGTCACATGGGTTTGCTGCTCTCAGCCCTTTTGAAGGCACTTTGGAGACAACTCGCACATGTGTGGTGTGCATGCGCAATGGCGCATGAAGTATTAGTATTTACAAAAAAAAAAAAAAAATTATAAAAAAAAAAAAAAAAAAAAAAAAATCGATTATTAACTTTTCTGAATCGATTCGAATCGATTCCGTGAGTGAATCGATTTTAATCGGAAAATCGATTTTTTTTCCCACCCCTACTCATTACAACCACTTACTAATTTTTTATCACCACTAACCCCCTGAAGATAGCAGCCACACTTTAAATGCAGAACCGGTTTTGATCCATAATAGTAGTAAGCCCCTTTTACACAGCCAGTGAAAGCCGGGAATATGCCGGCCTTTCGGCCCTCCGCCCAGCTGTTTAAATGCGACAGTTGCGGAACGAGGGAAGAAAGGTGCGAGAAATTGTTCCGGGAATTTTACTACCTCGGGGGGTAGTAAGATTTGTAAGATTTGTAAGAGCTTGTTCAGTCGGAACTCACTCAGTAGCAACGGTTACTATGTCAAGCTGCGGCCAGTAGTACGCCAGTAAATAGGAACGACCAAGGATACGACCTAGTAACGGGGGTCTGCTCGCCCCGCTAGACTGTCTGCTTCAGCTGACTGAAGGCTCCGGCTCAGCTGTTAGCCACAGAGCTACTGTTTTGCTAACACAACTCAAGACGTGAAGAGGTGACGCGGATTGATTTTGTCAGTTTGGTAAACAGTCCCAGTGATGTTGGACTCAGTGCGTAGCGAGATCAACTGGCACATCGTGGGGACAGTAAAATACGGCCGTCTTACTGCAAGCTCCAGCACTTCTGCTCTCAATTCACCGGCCAGTGTTGTTGTAAAAGCAGCTGACCGGCGCGGCGCTAAATGTTTACGTCACACCTGACGCTGTTTACAAGCACCTCTTTCATTCCGGACGCTGTGTAAAAGGAGCTACTGATGCGCCAGCAGGCCGGCGTTGCTTGGTTCTGTGTAAATAACACAGGAGCAAGCAAAGCCGGCATTTTGGAGTGATGTTGTTCCGTCAATACGCCGCAATCTCTGTGTAAAAGGGGCTTATGTGTATAAAAGGCTCTGACATTTATAATGGTTACTGTCGCTTTAAGAGCAGTTGCTCCCAGTCTATAGTGTAAATTAAGTTTCGTTTTCTGCCTGTTAGTCCGAGAGAGAGATTAATGCGAGCGCAAACAGCAGTTGGCTCATCGTCCCTCTGTTACCTGCCTTATTGTTTAATTCTCCTGTATTTAGTTAATGAAAATAAAACTGGAAGACAATCAGAGGATTTAAATAAATACGTCTAAAGAAAGCAAAGTCTCATAATCATCATTCCTTGCATTCTAACCGATGCACCATTCCTGGATGCTATTCATACCTATTGATCTAGCCCTCCTGCATTATCACTAAAACACTGTTTTATTTTATAAAAAATACTCGCAAATGTAGCCTACTTTACATAGACTTTTAGTTAATACACGGTGTTCACCTCCCTTGGTGCTGACATGGACCTATTATAAGAGGCTGCCCGTAATAAATGGGATGCCGTGGTTGTGTGACGTTGGACCAAAAACTCCCCCGGCGCTCGTTCGCCTTCCTCTCATAAGGACCAGGCTCTGTACAGCGGCCGCTTATGCTGTCAAGCGCCCGTCTACAAAAAAGGTCCATGCTATGAACGACGGCCACCATCGCCGTCTTTCGCGCCCCCTCCACCCGCTCGTTCGGCTGTCATAAGAGCACAAGAGCCCTCGTCTTTTTTTCTCCCCCTCTCGTCGTTGTTTTCACATGGCGATTAAAGTAAACACTCACAAGGCACAGACTACGTCACAGGTGCACGCCCAGGAGACTCTGGTTGGGAGGGGTGAGTGAGTGAGTTGCCAATGCATGTAGTCTGAGGCAGAGAGCCACAGGAAAGAGCGAGAGAAGCGAACACCAGCGAGTTTGCCGGTGGCGGTATTACGTGCCAATTTGTATTCGATGGTCGCGATAGGGTCATTTTATACATCCCCTGGAGCACATCTCGCGATACATCGAATATATTCGATATATCGCCCAGCCCTACCCTGAACTATATGTACATATTTGAGTTGGAGACTTTACTGTCAAGGCCTTACTTTAAAGTCACTTTGAGTGAAAAGTTGCACAACTTAGGCCACTCTCCCCTACTATGACCAATCAGAGCAATGAACAAGGTGACGTATTCAGTCCCGTTTGTTTAGCGAACAGTGGGGCTAACTGGTAAATTAAACTTTTGCCATGGTCGGTCGGCAAAACAGAACATTCCTCTTAATTGCTAATGAAAGATTTGTGTGCCGTCTTCCAAATCGTTAAGTGTTGAGGCCAAAGCCGTCTCAAACGCAAACAACATACCCACAGCCATCTCTGTTGTTTACTATCACGGCTTCGAAGGCCCATACCCAGCACTGTTGTCATCTGGCTACGTCCGCCCCAGAGCACCATACATAGGTCTCTGGCCCGCCCATATCAGATAGTACGATTTGATTGGCAACTCCGAATTTTCCAACATTAATGAGCTCCAATGGATCATGTCCAGACCAACAGGCTGAGCAAATTTAAATTTGCCAGTAGCAGGTCTGGATTTCGTGTGAGGGGGAGAGAAAAAAGCATCTTCTCTGCCCAAACAGCTTTGGTGTGGCAGACAAGCAGAACATCTCCCCAGCTACCACTGGTGTTGCTGAACCTTGATTGGAAATGTTCCCAGGCTACGGCCCTGTATGTACATATTGGAATATGTGTATGTGTATATAAATACCTATTGTGTAGGTATGAATTCAGTTTGAAATTAAATAATGATTCATGCGAATATTCTAAAACTGCTTTTTGGATTTCCTTTTTATTTCCTGTCCATGCCAGGTATCAGAAAGCTGATATTTTGCATTATAATTATATATATATATAATATCAAATGCAACTAGAACTGCAAGCAGTTGTGAACGGGGGCCAAGCCTCCCACGCGACTCGGGATCGGGCGTCGTCGTCCGCGGCGCCGGCCCCTCGCTTCACGGAATCCGGGGATGTAAAGTTTTTGACTGTGCGATGTTCGGTCTGGGAGTTATAGGCCCAAACGCGTTTTCTTTGCTTTTTGTGGTTTTGGTGCCCCCTATGGATGACATTCGCAAAACTGTGTTTGATAGAAAGATGCAGCTCAATGTACCGAACAAGTGGATGTTAAATTTTTCAATGTGCGATGTTTGGTTGGGGAGTTATGAGCAAAATTAAATTGTGAACCTCTCCATTGTAAAGACTCTTTTTTGAATTTTCCCATTTTCCCGCCGAAAGACTTAGGAAATGGCGAAAACAGGGAAAAAAATTGAAAAACTCTTTTTTTTAATAAGTCCGGCATACATAGGAATTTCTTGGCCACATTTTTTTTATAGACTCAGGTATGCCCCATGATAGTCTCCCTTGAGTTTCAAGAAAATCCCTCTTTTTTTTTTTTTTTTTACGGATTTTGGCAAATCTTTAAAGCGCTACCGTTTGGTCTTCCGATGGTCGTAGAAAAAAATTTGACCAACTTTTGCTCGTGGGAGTCGGTAGAGCATAATGCTTTTGGTTTGGTCCAAATCGGGCGAAAACTGTAGGAGGAGTATGTTTTGGTGACTGACACAGTTTTTGCGATGTAGCGAAAAATGTATATATACGCAAATGGGCGTGGCCTATCTCAAAAGATGCAGCTGACTTGTGGGCATCTGTGGATATAGAGTTTTTGACTGTCGGACTTTCGGTGTGGAAGTTATAGCCCCAAACGTGTTTTTCTGCTGTTGGAGCGCCACCTAGTGGCCGGGATGTCTGAATTTTTTCGTCTGCGTACGTACCATGGACCTGGATAAGCCATGCAAGTGGCATGTCCCAACCCTTTACGGTTTGGGCTGCAGCACCACTTTTACGCATGGAAGAATAAGAATAAAGAATAATCCCAGCAAAAACAATAGGGTTCCCTGCCCCGCAGGGCTTGGGAACCGCGTTGCTCTGCAAAACGCGGTCCCAGCCCTTCTCGGGCTTGGCCCCCTAATAATGTATGTGTTGTCAAAGAGGTGAATTTTTTGGCCACTGCAGTCGTATTTTGTTGATTTAACCTACAGTGCATTCAGAATGTATTCAGACATTTCAGACTATTTTCCCATTTTACTCATAAACCTACGCCTAATACTTCATAATGACAAAATTAAAACGACAACGAATTATTTGCTCATTTATAAAAAAGCAAAGTAGGTATTCAGAGCATGAAGCCAGTTCTTAGTTGATTCACCTTTGGCAGCAATTAAGCACCTCAAGTCTCTTTGGGTTTGACAGGACAAGCTTTGCACAACTGGATTTAGGGATTATCTGATAGTCTTCTCTGTAAATCCTCAAGCTTCATCTGGTTGGGTGGGAGCTGTGGCTAGGACAGTGATTTTCAACCTTTGTTGAGCCGCGGCACATTTTTTACATTTACAAAATCCTGGGGCACAACACCAACCAAAATGACACAAAATGACACTCTAACACAGTACATATAATACATATAGTTAATAATATAGTTTCTAAATGTATTTATAATCACTTAGTGTGAAACCTGGGCCTGTTTCGATTAACACAAAAAAGACTGGGATTTTGACCCATTTTCACCACAACCCCTTCTACACCTGAGCCCTGTGCTTTTTCCTTCTCTATCTCTGCTGACTCCCATATAAGGAAAATAGTTATTGGCCCAAAATGAACTAGTAGTAGCTGGATGACATCAACTAATTTGCATAATATGCAATTCTGAAAGAGGCTAAATGAATAGAAAATGCTGACCAGGTAGTAGGCCTATACAAATTACCTAGGCCTCTTTACATATTTACAAACTAACTTTAAAAACTGTGTTAGTTGCTATAACTACAAGGTTAGCTTTTGTTATATAGATATGCAGTCGCCAATTGAATGTGGACCTATAAAACTATTTAGGCTACACGTTTACAAACGTCACCTGGCAGCTCTTGCTCAGAGCGACACGGGGTTGTCTGCTGGCTGCTGCAGGTAACAGGGGGCTGTTTTCACACACACACACACACACACACACACACACACACACACACACACACACACACACACACACACACACACACACACACACACACACACACACACACACACACACACACACACACACACACACACAAACACACACACACAAACCGTGTGAGTGAGGGCTGTCAACGGTGAGGAGGAGCAGACAGCACCCGGACCTCCGTGTGGAGCAATGAGACTTTATGTTCCGCTCCCATTTCCTCACACAAAGACACCCGACAATGGTGAATTAGGTGATAGGCTATTAAATAATTTCCCACGGCACACCTGACGATCTCTCACGGCACACTAGTGTCACTGGGCTAGGACATTGACAGAGGAGAGGCCTTCAGCCACTTCAGTCTCCTTTTGTCCAGTCTGAGGTCCTGAGCACTCTTTGTCAGGTTATAATTCAGGATCCCTCTCTGTTTCTTTATTGAGGAGCGACAGTTTAATCAGTCCTTTAGCTGCTTTATTTAAAACTTGAGATGTTGAAGTTTTGTGTCATGGCGATGAGTCTTAAAACCAGATCAGATGTTTCACTTTTTTTCCTATTCAACACATTTGTAAATTAGTATTATGGGGTATCATAAGGCTGAAAAATAACAAAATGAGAAAAAAGTCAAGGGTTTGAATACTTTTTGAATGCACTGTATAATATCTCAGCAGGATATCTCTTTGTGTCTGCCCTGCTTGTGGCCCTGGATATATTTTAGTAGCACTAGTTTGCTTATTGGCATATCCATTATGCTCGTGCTCATCCTGCCCTATTCACTGGGGCGGCGACACAGTCAAAGAGGCTTTTAAATGGGCCTCTCTAGCCAGATACAGCTGATGGAAATATGTTAGTGGCAATGTTCACTTTCAGTAAGGCCCAGAGCCACGTTAACAGGCCAACTTAATCAATACTGGAAGACAGAGGGATGACCTTTGGAATGAGTGGGGCCCTGTGGACCACAGCCCACAGATAATAACTGATCATTTAGAAGTGTATTAGCTGTCACCAATATTAAAGGACCAGTGCAGGTCAGCACTCAGGAGGAAACCATGGGGGGCTGGAGGAGGGTTCGTTAAGGAGAAGGGCTCCGGAGGTGCTGTGTACTGTATGTGTGTGTGTTGTGTGTGTGTGTGTGTGTGTGTGTGTGTGTTGTGTGTGTGTGTGTGTGTGTGTGTGTGTGTGTGTGTGTGTGTGTGTGTGTGTGTGTGTGTTGTGCGCGTGTGTGCTGGGGGAGGGGGGGTTGTGAGTGTATTGTGAGTGCTGCACTGCAGGTGGTCCATGGCAGAGGGAGTATTGAAAGGTAAAGGAACAGCAAGCCATTGCAAAAATGTTAAGTGCACAAATGCACAGCGGATGACAATGCCACAGGATCAATTGTGAAGCCCATGGAGTGGAAAGGCATATACGTATGCAGATACAATGATGGGCATGTTCTCATAGAGGCCAACAATAAAACACATGTTAGCATGCACTACAATCACGACAAAAATGCACATTCAGTAAAATGAGCATACTATAGCTATTTATTTTTTATAAACCCCATAATTCTAGGGCAAACACATATGGCATTGAAACATTAAGCTGCATGCCTTCATTAACATGTATCTTCTGTACCAAAATGCATCCAATAGTGACGGTGATCTGAATTAAACACTGTTTCAGCCTCATAATTTTTACATTGTGATTATGACCACCACATTTTAGTAATAAATTCCTAAAAAAGGATAATTATTCAACACTGAGGGCATTTTAAAAATGTGCTACAACAACCATTATTAGAAAATAGAAATACAATATTGATAGCCTGCGTGGGACTGTACCAAGTTGATTGGTATTGTGAAGAAGTTCAAGTGGAACCCTCTATATCAGTGGTTCTCAAAGTGCGGCCCGAGGGCCAATGGCGGCCCGCGGAAACATATCTGGCGGCCCGCATTGAATTATGAATTATTAAAAAAAAAAAAAAAAAAAAAAAAAAAAAAAACTTTTTTTATTTTTTTTTAATTTTTTTTTTATTGAAACGCACGGAGGGGATACGTCCCTCGTAACAGTATAAACAGTACAGGGGTCGAAACACTTGAATATCCTCCCAATTGTTTATATTCATTCCCCAATTATTAATAACACGCCTACAGTGGACCGTACCATCTTAAACTTGCAACGTTCGGCTGGCCTCTGCCTCTCGTTGCAGACGGCTTGTCAGCCTCCCGCAGTGCAGCAGACAGTGTAGTGGTCCCAATGTAAGTTGTTAGATAGTGAGCTTGTCAAGCCCAATACGATGCACTTTCTCACCTTCAAGGTGAATTAGATTAGGTCAAGTGTCTAAGGATGGATGCTAACATTATCTGGTTTCTAAGTCTTTTGTCTAAAGTTTAGCTAACAAGCTAACGTTAGCTAGCTGCTGATAGCCATGGAAATATCTGCCTAGTTGACTGCTGATAGCCCACCCTGTTTATTTCCAATGTATAGTGTCATAATAGTTAACACTGCTGCTGCATCATGAGTAGTGAGTCCTACAAAAAAACATTCCAAAAGGTGATACGTTTTCAATGTGCAGAAAGTTTTGAACAATAAAGTAGAATAAATATTTGAATGCAATACAGAATGCTTCAGTGCCTTACTGATTTATATTCCATTAGATTTGCGTCAATGGGAGCTAGTTGTCTTTTCCTTAACATGTGCACCATAAATAAATACAGAAGACACAAATTACTGCATAAAAATTAACCAAAATGCACAAAATGAAGTGTTCGAACTTCAAATTTTTCTGGGGGCCAACCCCCAGACCCCCGCTTTTAATGTGTCACCCCCAATGTTTAAATTAAATCTAGCCCTTCATTTATTAATTAAAAGTATTGGTTGCAGACCAATACATGTAAACTGTGAAGACGCTGGCCATTGAAATTATGTTTTTTATTTTATTTTTTCTTCGGCGGCCCTCGGCCCAATGTTGGGTTCCTAAATTGGCCCTCAGCTATCAAAAGTTTGAGAACCCCTGCTCTATATATTACATTACATTACCCAGAGCTTAGGTCTAAATGAGAAAAACAGTTATATCTTTTATGCATTCAGATATATTTCAGAGCTGATAAGCTTAGCAGGCTAAATGTATTTCTACAGAATATACAGGGTCGAGAAGAGGGATAATAAAGAAGAGGGACTCTCAACATATTAGATTGTTCCTTTACATGCTAGCTACACATGCTTTCTCATTAATCAGACTAAAAACATTAAGAACCTAACACACTAGGTGCATACTGTCTGACCGGCTTGTTGAATAGAAGGAGGACTGATTTAGTTTTTCATTTGGTTATATTCTTAAATATGCTGCCTGCACATATTGAACATCTATGCAATTGGCAGTGAGATTTAGCCCCAGACATTGAATCTACATTCTGCTACCATTGGCTTCAATCATTCATATTTAATCGTTCATATTCACAGTTTTCTTGGACATTAAAGTACATTTTAAATTTTATAAAAATTATAAAAATTATTAGTTTTATTGCATATGAAAAGATTGAAACCCTCTCTGTGGACACACTGTTTTGGACGTCGTGAGAAGATAACAAGTGTCATATATTTGACATAGTAATGATAAAATTAAATTTAAGGGGATAATTGTGCTCCAGACATTCTATTCTTAATCCCTAATAACATCTACAATTTAAAAAACATTTTTTTAAAGATAACAGCAGTTACATGAAGACGGCCTTTTGTCCCGGTTCTCAAGAATCACTGAAATTACAATTTAAGAGGGGTAGGATTATATAAATTTATACTTGTGCCTACTTCTTTTCAGGCATGTCAATGCTGGTTTATCGAATTTATGTTGTGATATGCTTTTTAGTTTTCTTATTTGTGAACTAATTTGAAAAATTGTATTCAACTCAAAAACTGTAGTTAAAGTGATGACCACCTGAACATACAGTGCTGTAATCTGACCCTTTTAGCACTGTATCCACAAGATAATTTGCACTACATATAGGCCGGTGCAAAGACACCCACAAAGTTTGGACGCTGAGCGCAATTTGCCCTCATTTTGCTTTAAGTGAGATAGCATATCCCTTCTCAGTGTTTCAGGCAGCTCTGTGCCTTTAACATACAGATGCTTCATTAAGACGATTGAGCAGGATTTGATGGTTCTATAATCTGTATCACATCCACACAGGTCGACTGTTACACACAGATCACTGGTTTATGTGGTGAAACTGTTAGTTATAAAGAGCCCTTATTAAATAGCTCCAACAGAACAATTTCATTTCAAATCCGATGCATGCCGATAACCGATTTCAAGGTATACCACTGTTTGTACGTAGAAGTCAAGGTTTCAAAGCCTATATTTTCCATCATACTGTTCAGAGGTATTTTACCCAGACATTTCAAATAACACATTTGTAAGCTGTAACCATGGTATTTTTGCTTAAAGGCCTACTTCACCGGTTTGAATATGAAGGTGTATTGAATTCTGAGATCCTATGTAGTATAAATGTGCAAACAAAATTAAAATCGGTTCATCCTAGCCTGAGAAAAGGCAGAAAGAGTGTTTTTTAACACTATATTTCTCTTTCTCGTGACAGAAAGAGAAATATAGGGTTAAAAAAAAACGTACTTTGTAAATATTACTGTGATGTCACAGTAAAAGACATCACAGTAATATTTACAAAGTAAGTTTTTGAGAAAAATTTAATATTTGCAGTTGCATAATCTATTTCAAATTGATATACATTTTTTGATCGTTCAAGATCCAGTCCTCATTCAAGTGTACTGTGTAGGTTATGTCACGCAAGAGAAACGATAATAGTCAGCTATCACCTCAACATGAAGGAAAACTCCACCTTGAAATGTCTGTATCTGGCTGTCAGAGGCCAAAGACTGTAGCGGCACATTGAATTTTCTTACTTAAATGTTAGTAAAGATGAAGGGAGCAATCCTTTCCTTCTTTGGCTAAAATGTGAAAGTGCACAATGATGTGAACAACTCATTTTGTGTTTATAAAATCACCAGAATGCGAGAAACAGTGTCTTTGAAGCTAAAATTTTTCTTGGGGGGGACCGCCAGAACCCCTTTTTTGTTGTGAGCCCCACCTGTTTTTTACACCTAGAAACGCCACTGCGGCTGCCTATATAAGTACACAACCCATCTCCCCTGACTGTAGATTTGACCCATAATATAACTCAATATCAAGTCAATATCAAGAGAGAGAGAGAGAGAGAGAGAGAGAGAGAGAGAGAGAGAGAGAGAGAGAGAGAGAGAGAGAGAGGAGAGAGAGAGAGAGAGAAGAAATTGCACCCAAAATTGTTGACATCTGCGGTAAATATCACCACTATTAGGAATTAGATGGTATTTGCAACAAGGCTTATCTTGGAAGGGGGCGATTTTGCACTGAATTTTTAAATATTCTTGCATTTACATAAATGCAAATGGGGGATGCACACAAAGGGCGTGGTCGCAAAAGCAACACAATCATTTTGTGGTTCTGGCCCTAAGTACTCACCACTGAAGCTTTTTCTTTCGTAAAACTGAGTATAAAAACACCTAAAAAAGCATTACGCATAACTCATCTAATATGAATATTAAAGGATACTAGGCTGGCTCAATTTGAAGTCTGTGAAAACTGGTTTTGGGTTTTATAATAAAAACATATAGTAATAAAAACTACTATATTCCAATATAGTAACTAACCCTTACAACTATGTGGTAGTTACTACAATTCTGTGGACCTTATTGTAAAGTGTAACCATAAAAAACTTTGAGATAGACCCAAACGTGGCTGAAAAAGATGTTACTCACATGCATTCCAAATACTGTTAGGTGTGACTTACAGAATATGCTCGAACAGCTGTAGAACAAGTGATATTTCAACTTGATGGTTTTAAGCTCCAAACTGAACGGTCCCTATATTCTCTTAACACAACTGTATGACTTACAGCTTGGCTCATATTTATGGCTCATTTTGTAGGCTACAAGACCTCAAGAAATGGTTTTAATTAAATTACAAAAATCAGCAGATTAAATACAATAAGTGAAACTGAGCCAAAGGGTTTCATGATCTCATCCCCGTATTCCCTGTCATCAGTCTAAAAGAGGCATTAGTTCTGTCAGTCTGTCCTCCACCAAGGATGTTTGAAATGTTTGAAATAGAAAAGCCTTCAAAACTGATGATCCTCAAAGCCCCTTATGTCTGTATTAAGTTAAGTTAAGTTAAGTTACTTTATTAGTCAATGGTTGGTTACATTGAAATTTGTCTCTTTGCATATCCCCTCTCAATATACCACACTTCGGAGAGGGTCATAGCGCAGGGTCAGCCATAGTACAGCGCCCCTGGAGCAGTTTTGGGTTAAGTGTCTTGCTCAAGGACTTAATGGTAGAGATGGTGGGCACCGTAGATGTAATACCAGCCTCTGCTAGTTTTACAACTAACACCATATATAGCGCCAGCAGCTGCTGTCCTCAGAGGAAAAGCTCTGAAAAGCCACTGTATACGAGATGCTACGCTGCAAACAGCACATAGCCCCTTTCACACATGCACTGTGACTCTGGAATTATCCTGAGCTTACCAGTGAACACAAATGTCAGGGTTATTCGACTGACCCAGGTGGCCTCCTAGTACTTAGGGCGCACTCACACTATGCCATCTGTACCGTGCCAAGTAGGGTACTTTTGCCCCCTAAAGTCTAGTTGGTTTGACCAGTGTGAGTGCTCCGTTCAGTACTCATGCATGTAGCAACGGACATATAAAAAAAAACACGGAAGGGTTTGCTGGCTGTGTTCTGTTTGTTTTCTTTTGTTTGTATTGAAATATCAATATAATTTAAGTAAAATGTATATGTTACCTTAGGTTGGTAACTGTTGAGTTTACTGTAAGATGAGTGCAGAAAAAGGTCAGCTGTCAATCATCTTATTCTTTCTCTCTTCCGAGAAAGAGAGCAGCTCTTTTCAAACAACCAGAGTTTGGGAATAATAATATATATAATATAATATTCAGTGGGGAGAGTCAGTCTGTTGTATTATTGCAGAGCACACAAGCCCCAACCACAGTGAATTCTACCAGCATCCAATGCGGAAGTGACAAAAGAATGCAGTTCGCTGTGTGGCCACTAGGGGCATCATGATAGAGCAATGTCTCATTAGCCTCGTTCGACTTGCACAGGTCTGAGCAAGACCTGCGCAACTATGACGCGCGTCTTGCTGAGCGCACAACAAAAATGCTGGAAAAATGCTGTGCGCTCAGCAAGCCGAGCGTCATAATTGCGCAGGTCTTAGCAAGACGGCGACATGTCGAACGAGGCTATGGACTCTCATGTTAAATAGGCCGTTTTCACAGCATTATTAAACCTGAACAAAAAAACATTCTAGTCTGTATGTTTAGGTCATATCTCCATGACAACACTGAGGGGGGTGAATGTTTTTGTACCAGACTAGTTTTTATTCTATTGGAGGTTAAATTGGAGGTTATGAATCATTATGGGCGTGGTCTCTTGAGTGACAGCTAGCCACCGGCCCTCACTTCGCCCCGGAGGTATACGTCAGCTAGATGGGCGTATCTCCCTCCTCCCAACGTCACATCTATGCCCTTTTTTGGTAAGAGGAAATGAGGTGGAGTCAAACTCTGACAAGATGGCGACGCGCAAAGGCCAGGACGATTGGATGTAGTTGAATTAACTGAGATCTGCCCAGATGCTACATCCATTTTATATCTATGAGAGCAGACCTGGACAGCACTGTCTGTGAGCGCTTACAGTCTGCTTTAAACAAGTCAACAGTGCCTTTTCACTAACCTCGGGATCGATAAGCATGACCCATGTAACCACGGTAACAGTACACATCAAATATGGCCACAGCTGTATACTCACAATGCTTAAAAAAGCATAATAATAAATGAACTGCAAAAGATTTGCTAAAGAAAACTACAATACAATGTCTTTAGTTTTAGACTACAAACAATCTGACAATCAAATATCCAAAATGTGAAATGTTTTAAATCAAGGTTAGGTGTTTTTTATGCATGTCTCTCTGTGTGTATATGGCTGTATATGAGGAACACCTGCAGGTGTAGAGTTGGCGGTAATAGAGCCAACATGTCCACCTCTACCTCTGCACTGTAACACAATGACCACAGCCATTATAGAGGCTTTGGCATGTTTGACTCACTCTGCTCCCTTCATCTGGGACACTTCAAAGGCCAACGTGGCCTCCAGCCAAACACACACATACAAGACATAGTAAATCACTGCATACACCAAATCCCTCCCATCCTTTTATCTTACTTGTGATCTATTCTTCTGCGGTAATATCAATATGCAACAGTGCATCTGTTTTCTCTACTCAAAATGCATTAACCACGCTAATGCTGCCCACTATAAAGGTGTGTTATTCCACCTTGCAATGTGATTAGTAGTACAGAATGCACAACTATGGACTGAAAAAAAAAAAAAATTACCTAATACATATACAATCCACTTAGCCTACAGGGACACAGAGCTCATTTTGCTTCAGTAGAAGACGCTTTATGGGGAGCTAAGTTGCTATCGAAATGGTTCATAGTATAGGAGTGTGGTGCTCAAAAGCATCAAAACAATAGCTGATAATAACTTCTATATTTTGAAAACGTGAATAAATTCAACGTACTGCACTTAAGAGTAGTTATGTCCGTATAGTTTAAGGATTGACACTTTTAGTGGTGTTGGAAGGAATTATCGACATAATGATAATTGTTTTATTTTTTAAGCCTTACATTGGGCTAACAATGTTAATTCTGTCCTGAGGGGGGCGCCAGAGGAAAGGTCATGGCCTCATATAAAAAGGGTTTATCCTCTGTGCATGAATGTGCTGCATACTTCTGGAGAATTGAAATAATTATATATTATATCCCCATTTTACTCAATGTATCTACAGCATTTCATTCAATCCTTGTTTGGTGTCCCAAATATTAAAGGTAATATCCATGAACATCAATGAACAGATTACTTTTAAGAACACTGATGTGAAAAGTATTTTACTCATTCAACACAGCAGTCACCTATGTGTGGTTTTTTAAATATATTTTTGGGGCATTTTTGCCCTTAAAGGACACCTATAGATGGGGAAGTGGACATAAAATGTGGGGAGGGAGAGAGAGGGGAATGATGACATCATACATCAATGGTCTAGCCTGGCATTCCCAGACCTGCCACTAGGCGCTGGCAAATTAAATTTGCTGCGTCGTGTTGGTCTGTACACGCTCCGTTGAAGCTTTATCACGAAAACCAGAAATCTGGCTATGGTTTCAATTGGTTCTATCTAATATGGGCGCGCCAGAGCCCCTTACATGGTACTCTGGGGAGGACGTAACCGGATGACGACAGTGACGTGCATGCGACGTCAAAGCCGTGATAGTAAACATCAAAGATGGCTGCGGATATGTTGTGTGAGTTTGAGACTGCTTTGGCCTCGACCCTTAACGATTTGGAAGACGGCACTCAAATCTTTCATTAGCAAGTAAGTGGAATGTTCTGTTTTGTCGACCGACAACGGCAAACGTTTAATTTAACAGTTTAATAGCTGTTCGCTAAACGAAAGGGGCTTACGTCATGTGCATCGCTCTGATTGGTTGTAGTGCTATCCAACTGCGTGCAGTGGCATTTGAAATGCACGAGTAGGAGCCGCCCCTTGAGTTGGAAATTACTATTGATCGTGGCCAGACCCTCTATCGTTCAAGATATCAGGGTCTGGATTTCCAGGCTATCAATGGTCTCCAGTTGGAGTCAAAACCATTTGGGCTCAATGAGCCACTGGGCTACCGACAAGGGCCACAATCAACCAAAGAATTACACACACAACTACATTCTCCACAGCTATTCAGATGGATTCAAAATATCTTATAATTAACATGAAAATAATAGAAAACTACTAATATTGAGTTGGTGTTGCAAATCAGCTCTAATATCGATTGTGAACAGTTTCTAAGTTCAGGACAGATGAGCTGTCTTCCTGGACCTTGTCCTTCACAAATAGTGTGTTTATACTTGAGTTCCCATGGGGCCGTTGTTCTAATTATCCCCACATGAAAGAAACCATTTTCCGCATTGTCATTAAAATAGTCCTTAGTCAAAGTCCTAACTAAAACAGGTGTGCTATATTCTGACCCCCCCCCCCCCCCCCACACACACACACACACTACCTCAGCCCTTTCCTCTTCCATTTCACAGCTCAGTGCTCATTCATTTCACTATTAATAATCACTTCTTGTTTGTCTTTTTTCTTTTTTTAGTCCTAAGCTACTGTCATTGAAACTCAATCATTCCTGCTGATTACATGTAAGCCCAGAGTGAGGGCTCCAGCCGTCCATCCCTGAAGCACTGGGAGTGAGACTGTGTGGCTTGCACAGAGCCACTGTGTTTACAGAGCCTGGGCTGGGTGTAAACACCAGACATTGTCTCAGTGGGCACACACCACGAACAGGTAGCGGATGGTGAGTAGATATTAGCTGATTTTCACAAAAAGTTTAGATTGAAACCAGAACTGTAAATTATGACTAAAATGTAAAACTAGAGTGAACTTATTAACAGACTAGGGGAAATAGTCTAAATAGACAATGAGAATAATTGGGGTGGTGGGGATAAAGATGATCACAATGAAAGAGACAGAGCTCAGAGTGTAACTGCAGCCTCAGCATGAAGAGTCAATGAGCAGCATGCAGTGTGTCCAACACAATACAACACAGGCCGGCTGGAAGCTGCTCCATGTTAGATGATCTGCTGACACACTGAGGTCACGCTCAATTCACTGGATCTCCATCCTCTAATCACTGGCTCCCTCCCTCTCCGCTACTGCCACTGTACCATGCTGCAAACAGCCCACAATGCAATCCTCCAATTCTATCAATGTATATCAATTGTTAATATATTTCATTGTTAGGTTTTGATTTTGGGTATGTATTTTATTTCAATGACGTATAAGTTATTGCAGATGTTGCTCTGTTCTTTTACATGTCCATGTAGATTAGCCAACAACAGAACGTCTGTTCATTCAAACAAACTAAATATGTCAAAAGCATAACTTTCTGTGTGTCAGTTTATGTCCTTGACCCTGGATGTTATGCTGATGCAACAGAAATAAAAACCTTCTTGATCTATACATTTTAAAAACGCAAGATGTTATGAAATATAGTAAACAAAGCATCAACAAGAATATGGGCCAAATCCACCGAAGGATTGTGCTGCTCTTGTGGCTGCTAAACCTGTGCAAATGAGAGAAAATGTTAGAGTCCAATTCACAAAGCACGCCCAAAGGGGGAAATGCGTCAACACTGCACACAGGGGGCTCAGTGCGCATATCCCCTTTTGCATGAATGTAAATAATGTAATTTTCCAAAATGCTGTGCAAAATTAACCCCTTTCTATGCAAATAAGCCTTGTTGTAAAGAAGACCTAATTCACAGAGACCAGCGCTAGTTGCCATAGGCAGTTATAGTGTTGCAATCTACCGCCGTATTACATTTTTTAAATATTTTATCCCAACGCTATTTCTCTATTTCTTTCTCTCTCTATTTCTCTCTCTTCAAACATTGTGAGCTTTTAATTATATTGAATTAATATATGTTTTATTATGGGGGAAATCTACAGGCAGGGTGAAGAGGGTTGTTTACTGTGTGAAAAAACTGTTCTGATGGAGCTCAGGATTCTCTAATAAGGGCTGCTTCATTACAAACACTTTACATGTATAAACCTGTGATCAGTGTGTAACAGCCGACCTATGTGCAGTGTTTCCCCTGCCATTGTAGGGCCAACGGCACCTCCCGTCCCCTCTAAAAAGAATTGCGCCATTTTTCTGTGAAATAACAACAGAAGTCATCTATCTATTTTCTCTTCAGTATAGCAGGTGTTTTTTTATTAAATAATTGAAACACTTATTTTATTTATCTAATTTATGTGCATGAGACGAGGATGCTAACGTTAGCTCTGCTGCTAGACATTTTATGTGAAACTGCTTGAAAGTAGGCTACTGGAGAAGTGCTCAAAACAGTCTGTCCTAAAGGGGGAGAGAACTGAGTTCTGCCCTCAGTAGAACCACAGAATAACTCAGACCAGTCTTTATTGACACTGCAATCTCTGCCCTTATGCTACTTTATGTAGTGTTATTCCAATAACTTCCATGCAGTGTGGTTAAGTCCATATTGGGCCTTTTTCTAACCAGCATGCCTAGAGATTGAGTGATCAGATTGTCATCATCATCTGGCTTTGATGACAAACATATATATATATTTTTTCCAAATGTCGTACTGTCCTAAAACTACCCATCTGTACTGCACTGTGGAAAAGATGGCATGCCTGAAGTTGCAATATTTACTAGAATAAAGCATTGACTCCTTACTGCTCACTAGAGCACAGGCACTGGTCTCTTGTCTTAAACTATTTCCAGAGTTCCAACAGAGCCAGTCCTGCTCCCAGCACTCTTAAATGGACCTGTTGAAGGAGCTGGAATGCAACCAGAGACAAGGTGTTAATCAATGTCAGACAAGAAGTCAGTTAGAGGGTTAGAGGGTCTGATATTAAATGCTAATAGCTGCTCCGTGCTTTGTCAGATGAGCGGGAGCTTAATGTTCTGTTTATATACCTTTTTTCTTTTTCAGACTCATTCATTGAAGAGGCATGTGATACTGTAGTAGGTCATTCAAACATTAGCTGCTGTTAATTCTAACTTATTAGGATTCAAAGAGCAGCAGCAGTCACAAGGGCCAGATCAAATCTGCTACCTGGGCTGCTTGAAGAATATATCTCGAGAAATAAAACATTCATTGTAAAAAGTGTTATTTAAAGCCATCTTATTACCAAACAAACCAATAGTATAACATGGTATATGGTATAATAAGGTCAGCCAAGTGACTGACTTCACTTTACTGCTTCAGAACTGACAAGTGAAGGTCAAACAATAATCTTAAGGGACTATATTACAGTAGCATAACTCATTGTCCTCTGATTAGCTACAGCAATCCCAGTGTCCCTTTCTCATCAAGTTATCTACATCTGCAGATACATTCAAATGTGAATGTGTTTCCACACCAGAGAGTAATAAAGTAACTACATGAACTCCATGTTTTGCAATGCAAACCCCATATTACCAAGCACTGTCTGTCCACAATAGTCCTGTTTCCATATCTTCACCCACTTCTTCTGTGTGTATAAATTTCTTGCAACACTTTCCGCAAAGTTTTTGCAATAAGGACAGTGTTTAGAAGAGAATGATGATTGATTGCTTTGGCTACATTTGATACACTCCATTAGTCATTTAATGTGTAGTTACAGTATAATTATAATGGGCTTATGGAAAATGTAAGATTAACATAAACATATCAAATTAAACTAATTATCACAAGTGTGAAATATATTTCATGAGAAATCATCTGCACAATAATTTTTTTAATTGATAAATTGCATGAATCTTAATATTATATAGACACTAGTAAAACACAATGACCAGCCCTCTTCTTCTCCAGGTAACATGTGACTGAATGGTGCACTCACACTATACCCAATGTTGCATAAAACACATCAGACCAACGCAAACCATTCTGCAACATTTTCTTTAAATGTCCGTTGGAGGCATGAACGTGTTGGCTCACGGGGAACATATAGACGTCAGAACAAATACAGGAGCTGATTGTATTGGCTGTCATTGATATCTGTAAATGCCACTTATCCCTCATACTGTCCAACTAATGCGGGGCTGCACACTTTGAGACACACAAGTACCAATTACTGTCACCACATCCTTTCACCCTGCCTTATGTCTAACCTCAGGATGAATACATGGGTCAAAATGTCAAATAGTAAGTAAGTAAGCTTTTATTTATATAGCGCCCTTCACAGACCAGGGTCACAAGGCGCTTCACAATGCGCTTCCAAAGCGCTTTACATATCTTAACACATTTTTATACACACACTCAAACACCGATGGCAGTAGCTGCCATGCAAGGCGCTTTCTGAACCATCGGGAGCAATTTGGGGTTCAGTGTCTTAGAGCTGAAACGATTCATTGATTCGAATAATTCGATTACAAAAAATTATCGATTAATTTTTCTTGCCTCGAGTCATCGTTTATTTAATTTTACAGCTGAGGTCACGGTTTTCCGCACGGACCATTTTTAGTGTGACACAACCGGCGCATACGTCACCCACAGAACGGACAGACGCGGCATGTTTTTGACTTGCGATACCACTGTTATACTGTCCCTCCAAGGATGTTATTTCGGGGGTTAACACCCTCACTTCTACCGGCAGTGTGTCTGCATTATCTCGCTTGTGCGCACCCACGCACACACACACACACCCGGACTCGTTCATTGCTTCACTTTATTGACACACACGCTACCGCTCACACACACACAGCCGCTCGCTCAATTGCGCTACTCTGTCTCCTAACACTACGATAGAGACACCCGCCAACCATTTAGAATAAGAAAAGTCCTCCACTCAGACGACCCATCTGTGTGTGGCATATGAGCTCACTGTGTAGCGACAGTGCCGTTAGACTTTGTGTCACTCGATTTTTCAAGGAAGTCATGTCATTCAGATCTTCCTGAGTGACAGCTAGCAGCTAGCCCCCTCCTTCACAGACACCGCGCGCCCCCCTCCCTCCCGAATGTCAGCCAGCTGATGTCGGAATGTTTAAAAACAATGGTTCTAAAACAGAATTCAGAATCCATGGTCTGAAAGCATTTTTCAAAATCGTGCAGTAGCTCAAACAGGGGGTTCAGTTACCCTTTAATGTGAATGAACTTACTCTATTATCATATTGTTCCATAGTCATTTTTATTTTATTTATATTTTTTTCAGTAAACCATCACAGTCTCGGATGGACACATTTATGCAGAGAACCCATCTCAGGATTTGTTTTTAAAGCCAGAATGTGTGAAACTATGCATAGAGACAGTGCATGAAATAGGCCACGCCCATCGTGGGGGAAAACATTGAACAGCGCTCCATCCACTTTGTATTGAGGGAGACCTGTCTTCTGCAAACAAACTTAATTAAAATTTAATCAAACATCCATTTAAGAAAAAAACGTTACTTTCTTGAAAGCCACGACTCTTGTTTGTCTATATGAGCTGTTTTTGTGAAAAATAATTGAGTAGTTTTCAATATTGAGGTGTTTTTGTCCGGTCGGACCGGGTCGGACCCATCGTGGGGGAAACCGTTGAAAACCGTTCCATTCACTTTGTATTGAAAGAGACCTGTCTTCTGCAAACAAACTTAATTAAAACGTAATCGAACATCCATTTAACAAAAAAAACGTTACTTTCTTTAAAGTCACGACTCTTGTCTGTCCATACGAGCTGTTTTTGTGAAAAATTATTGAGTAATTTTCAATATTGAGGTGTTTTTTCCCGTCCGTGAGGGTTAGCCTATGGTTAGCCTACAGCAGAAGGCTAACATTAGCCTAGCATTCAGCATACTTTAGTTAAGAGTTTTGTCTCGATATTGAAAATTACTCGATACTTTACCAAAACAGCTCGTATGGACAGACAGGAGTCGTGGCTTTAAAGAAAGTAACGTTTTTTTGTTAAATGGATGTTCGATTACGTTTTAATTAAGTTTGTTTGCCGAATACGGGTGTCATTCAATACAAAGTGAATGGAGCGCTGTGTATTGTTTTCCTCCACGATGGGCGTGGCCTCAGATTATGACGCGTTATGCACTGTCTCTATGGGCTTGTTCCAAGTTTCCAAGCTTATGTTGTTCCTGAATTGCAAAGGTAAAAACTTGTAGTTCTGAAAGTGAAGTAAATGCTTACTTAAACCCAAGAATGTATGGCACATAAATTCACTTAATTTATCTGTCAACATTGTTATTTCTCATGGTACAAGTACAGACTATTAAACAATGGGAAAGTAACTAAATTGGTACTTTTGGTAGAAAATATGGTTTGCTACTCCATGCATTTTTTTAAATAAAAAATGTTGATTTTTCAAAAAAAGGAAACAAATTTGTTGTTCATTGGTTGTTGGTTAATTGACATGTGTTATTTTCTCATGTTTATTTATAATTACTTTTCAATTAAGCAATGTATGTTTTATCCGACTACTCGATTAATCGATGGAATAATCGGTAGAATAATCGATTACTAAAATATTCGATAGCTGCAGCCCTAGCACTGTCTTGCCCAGGGACACTTCGACATGTGGCGGGTAGGCGGGGAATCGAACCTCCGACCTGCACTCCAGAGGCGATCTCCCTACCCACTTCGCGAACTGGTTTGTTCAAATTTCATTTGAACAAACCAGTTGCTGAAGTTTCTGTACAAAACATTACATTACATTAATATTATATCATAATTCTGGACACATGTGGTGTAAATATTCCTATCATACATGATGATGGCCATAAAAAAACCCATAAAATAAAGTGTTGTTGTAGATGTAGAAATGAATATGTGACCTGAGACACTGCACACTCCTGATTCGGCTAATCTTTACCATTTGTCCTCTTATAGTTTGATAATGAGTCACTACTGTGTAATTGCTGTTTCACCATCCGATACTCACTTAGTGAAATGTTGCTCAACGGAGACGTTTTGTATTGGCTCACAAATGTCTACCTAAGGCGTCCGCTATCTGCACTATAACCTGTGGATACAGAGACAGATCCATCATGCTGAGTCACCTTTAACAACACCTTTATAAACCCCGGGCTTAACCTTTAAATAAATTCCATAATGATTGCAAAACTCTGTGTAACTATCAGAGGCAGTGTTTGTGGACAGGACATTTAGAGAACAACAATGTCAGTCCAGCTGAAGCCCAAATACTGTACATGGAAGGGTTGACTTCAAGGAGAGAAAGAACGGAACCATTTCAATGTTGTTTGAATCTGCATCAACAATCCAGACACCTATACTATATAGTTAAACATGTACTCACTGAAACACAAAATAAAACCTTTGTTTTTACTCCATAGCCCACAGTATGTTAACACCTAAACAAAGTATGTGGACACAATTAATGTGTGATAGTTGAAACATTTGATTAAAAAAACATACATCAACAAAACAAAATACCACTCAAATACTTCAGGAAATGCTCATCCTCATTTGCAGTTGCTTAGGGGTGTGCAGTAGAAACAGCATAGAAAGTACACCGGTAGGACTTTAGGCTACGGTATGGATTTTGAACAGCTCTAAAAGAGTGATGACGTTACCACACAGTGCGTGCAGGCTGCTGCTGCCTCATCGTCAGCCTCTTTGACATTCACAAGAAGAAATCCAGTGCCGATCAAAGAAACGTTTGACATAATTAGCGATCTGTCTGTCAAACTACGGACGTGAGGGAGTGTTAATGTGAGCACTGAGAAGATACATGAAGGGGCAGCGCCCCACCAAAGACAATAAGTGGTAAACTGCAACAACAAAACATTGCCTCAACTCTGCCTCTTTATTTCACCTTCTCAGCCTTAAAGTGCTAAATGTAGAAATCATAATCATTGAAAAAACTGTTCTGCAAATTCCTATGTGTGTGTGTGTGTGTGTGTGTGTGTGTGTGTGTGTGTGTGTGTGTGTGTGTGTGTGTGTGTGTGTGTGTGTGTGTGTGTGTGTGTGAGTGTGTGTTCTCTATATAAAATAAAAAACTGTAAAAAGGGCTAAATCTCTACAAAGACCCATTAATTGTGTAATGTTTAACTGTTGAGAAATGCTTGGTTTAATATACAGTGAAAGCATTAATCATTCTACTTGTAATGAACAGCCTCCCGTGGACACTCTGCCCTCCTGCCTGACTGACCTCTGTCATCACCTTCTGGTCCAATCAAACATTAACTCTGGCTGAATGATGCTGACCCAGGTGGGATTCATACCCTGCGATCCAAATCACATACACTTTCTTTGTACTACACTACATACTAAAGTACAGAAGTAACAACAACTGAGAGCTGGTTATGGTGACTCCATGGAACTAGGTTTCCGTTCCCAACTCCAGTTACTATGGAGAAATAAGAGAAACTGTGCCAATTAACAATACACAGGACCATCTCCTGAAATAACGGGGTGAGCCCCTTACTAACCAATACCCTCTTCAACCGATGGACACCTGGTTAGTTTACTCCAATCTGTCATCAGGCTGACCTGTGTCCAGTCAGGTAGATTAAAGGGCTGGGTGGCTAATGAGGTCTATTCCCATTAAGATAACATTGTGACAAACAACCCCATAGTGTATGACAACCGACCCCTTGATGGGGTTGATTGTCACAATGTGTAAGGGTGTCTTTGATGATTAATTTCTTCTTTATTACAATAAGATAGAAAAAGTGAGGGGTACACATTTCAAGCCAACACTTTAAGCTTCAATGTAATGTAGGAATGACTATCGAAAGATGTTTAGGTGATGAGCAATTCTCAGTAGATTAAAAAGTGTGCCTACTTACCCCGTTCTCCTCTACCGCCCATCAGACCTCATTAGCCACCCAGCCCTTTAATCTACCTGACTGGACACAGGTCAGCCTGATGACAGATTGGAGTAAACTAACCAGGTGTCCATCGGTTGAAGAGGGTATTGGTTAGTAAGGGGCTCACCCCGTTATTTCAGGAGATGGTCCTGTGTATTGTTAATTGGCACAGTTTCTCTTATTTCTCCATAGTAACTGGAGTTGGGAACGGAAACCTAGTTCCATGGAGTCACCATAACCAGCTCTCAGTTGTTGTTACAAAGACACTCAATGTATGAATATCCAAAACTGAAATCTAGATTTGTCCGGGAAATGGACAAGGATCCAACCTTCCACCTGTAGGTCATTTCTTAGGACTGTTTTGGTGTCTTTGGGTTCCTACATTTCTTTCCTTTCACCAGTGTTTCTTGATTTTGGGTGAATAGAGCTGAGAGACTGATGGTAGTAAACATATTTTAT
The DNA here is from genome assembly GCA_026122265.1 of Ammodytes dubius. Lineage (NCBI taxonomy): Eukaryota > Metazoa > Chordata > Actinopteri > Uranoscopiformes > Ammodytidae > Ammodytes > Ammodytes dubius. Next base: position 2,522,765 of record CM047507.1, read on the forward strand.
GTTCATACTATTCCTGATATGTGGTGGAATAGCAGCTTGAAGTAGGACAGATGTTAGGTGTATCACAATAATGGAGCTAAGCCTGTGAGCTAGTTCAGGCATGCCATAGCCCTTTATACCAGCAACCAAACACATTCTCCCAGTGTGGCGCACTGTTTAAGCTGCAGGCTTTCCCTTCTCTCCCTCTCCTTGTATCATTGCTCTACTCTACATGGCTCCACCAGCAGCCAGCATCCACCTGTAGGCTCCCTTATCATCACTCCGCAATGCTGCATGTAAATACAGTATAAATGATCAAGATTCAAGATTGAAGATGGTTCATTTGCTATATAACAATTACAGCAGCAGTCATCGGCAATGCAATTCTCAAGTTCCAGGCTCCTCTCAACAATGTAATATAGAAGAAGAAAATTACACACAAGTGAAGAGAGCAACACCTGAGACACAGATAAACACAACAGTAGAGCAAGGACACAGTGCAGATAAAATGTGTAGAGATAAGGTGCACCATATAAATATAAAGTAGTATTGTATGTATTTGGAATGCAAAATAAAATAAAATAAAATGTAGACGAAATAGAATACTGACATTTCAATCATAAATGTAGTGAAATAGGATACTGTAAATGTAATAGAACAATGTTAAACATAATTTAAAAAAATGTATAAGCGATATAAACAGATGTAAATGATGACTTATGATTGGTTAACATTATAAATACGTGCACAGATCTGTAGGATGAGGCCAGGGCCTAGACTCCAAACTCTAAATATATTTTGCTCAATCAAGCATTTCAACATGACTAGTCTGACTGAAGTACACATGCTGGTGGACACTGTGAATCCTGTGCTTCTGTTCCAATGTGTGCATACCTCCTGGTCATGTGACAAGCAGAGGCATGCATGGTGAGGGGGTAATTAGCCATCCATGAGGCTACCGTCCAAGAATCTTAGACAAGTCAGCTTTAAAACTCATTGTTTCCTTAGCTTTAAGTCAGAAGAGTCACATTTCAACCTAAATGAAGAGAGCTTAAAACACTCCTTTGGCTTTGGACAATATTCCAGAGCAATCCACTTCAAAGAATTACACATGGGAAGCTAATTAAAGGGTCTGCAATGTATGGGAAGAGTTTTGTGTGTGTTATTGCCTTCATCAGCCAAATGGCTAGCTCAAACTGAGGCTCTTAGACTGAGAGGATGGGGTTATTGTGTGGCCATAAAACCACAAGTGCTAATCTGGAGCCCATCATCAATGTGGACCAGTCTACGGCATCAACCCCCCACCCTGAGAACCACACCTAGACAGCCAGACCAAAGGCCAACACCCAAATCCTCTGCTGCTTCAATGAGCTGCACAAACTTGCCTTTTGCATGCTTGGTTGTACTTCACTTAGGTTTCACAGTGCTCACAGGAGGAGAATAACAAACAGTCTAGTCCACACTCTTCCACACAGCAGATAAGCCTTTTTGGTAACACTCTACAATAAGGGTACACTAATTAACTGTTAGTTAATGCTTAATACAGGCTTAATTAATATTTACTAAGCAATACCTAACTGTTAATAAATGCTTATAAATAAATGCAACTGTTTTGCTTAGTTTATATGCTTAACTAAGCATTAGTTAACGAAGCATTAAGTAACCCATAATAACTAATAATTAACAATTACTTAATGCCTAATCGGCATCAACTACGCATTCACTAACCATTAATAGCAATAAGCTATTAACATTAACATTAACTAACAGTTAATTAATGTACCCTTATTGTAAAGTGTTACCGCCTTTTCATACTGTCTCCACCACTTGTCCGACCTGGCTTTCAGTTCAATACACAATAGAAAACCAATGGAACTATCAAAACCAGCATGTCAACTAATATAGGGTTACTGCTGCAACTCAGTAGCCCCCAGCAGCAAAAATACCGATCAACTACAAACCTTTGTGTTTGCGTAAAACAGGTATGTATCTCTTGCTCCACTCAGACGTGGTTTGTAGGATCATTGTATTATTTCAGTAGGGCTGCATGGTTAACAGCCATTTGATAAGAATGAGAATCAATCAGCAGTTGGATTTGATACACAGCTCACCTCAACACTGCTGCCAACACCTCCTCACTCTGCCTGCTAACAAGCAACAGCATGTTTTCACTGGGTGCCCTGTGTGCACATGAAGCCACTTCAACTGAACCTGAAGAAACCTTTCAAAATGAGAGAAAAAAGACACCACCCATCCTCATTCAGATGGGGTGGTTATGATGAGGCCCTCATTCCTTTTCTCCATCAATGACCCTACCAATGACTGAATGGTACGCTTGATTTCTAAAGATTAACATGGTTGGAGAATGTGTAGCAGTTCACCAACCCAACTCTACATGTTATTTTTGTTTGTTTATTGTTTTGTTTTTGTAAAGCGCTCTGAGTGAGAGAAGAGCGCTATATAAATAAAATGTATTATTATTATTATTATTATTATTATTAGGGGGCCAAGCCCGAGTAGGGCTGGGAACCGCGTTTTGCAGAGCAACGCGGTTCCCAGCCCGCAGGGCTGGGAACCCTATTGTTTTTGTAAGGATTATTATTTGGAGTCGTGTAAAACTGGTGCTGCAGCCCAAACCGTAAAGGGTTGGGACATGCCACTTGCAGGGCTCATCCAGGTCCGTGCCTGGTACGCAGACAAAAAAATTCAGACATGCCGGCCACTAGGTGGCGCTACAACAACAAAAACGCGTTAACTACCACACCGAAAGTCCGACAGTCAAAAACTTTATATCCACAGATGCCCACAAGTCAGCTGCATCTTTTGAGATAGGCCACGCCCATTTGCGATAGGATAAATTTTTTGCTACGTCGCAAAAACTATGTCAGTCACCAAAACATACTCCTCCTACAGTTTTCGCCCGATTTGGACGAAACCAAAAGCATTATGCTCTACCGACTCCCACGAGCAAAAGTTGGTCAAATAATTTTTCTACGACCATCGGAAGACCAAACGGTAGCGCTTTAAAGATTCGCCGATTAGCTTCCTTGTAATACCTTGTACGTAAGTGATCATAAATCCAAAACTATACATCGTATCAAGACAATATTTTAGAAATATGGTCGTACTGTCCTAATGAACATCCTCAAAAAAATTGGAACATTTCGCAAAAAGGGGGCGCCAAAAACACAAAAAGTATACATCTCCTTATCCACTTCAGCATCTTTCTCTGCAAGTTTTTTGCCTTTTGGTCTATAACTCCCCAACCGAACATCCCACATTCAAAAACTTGTCATCCACTTGTTCGGTACATTGAGCTGCATCTTTCTATCTAACGTAGTTTTGCGAATGTCATCCATAGGGGCGCCAAAACCACAAAAAGCAAAGAAAACGCGTTTGGGGCTATAACTCCCACACCGAACATCGCACATTCAAAAACTTTACATCCCCGGATTCCGTGAAGCGAGGGGCCGGCGCCGCGGACGACGACGGCCGATCCCGAGTCGCGTGGGAGGATTGGCCCCCGTTCACAACTGCTTGCAGTTCTAGTTATTATTATTATCATTAGGGGGCCAAGCCCGAGTAGGGCTGGGAACCGCGTTTTGCAGAGCAACGCGGTTCCCAGCCCGCAGGGCTGGGAACCCTATTGTTTTTGTTGGGCCTTTTATTAGGGGGCCAAGCCCGAGTAGGGCTGGGAACCGCGTTTTGCAGAGCAACGCGGTTCCCAGCCCGCAGGGCTGGGAACCCTATTGATCTTGCTGGGATTATTCTTCTCCACATAAAAGTGGTGCTGCAGCCCAAACCGTAAAGGGTTGGGACATGCCACTCCCATGGCATATCCAGGTCCGTACCCCGTACGCAGACAAAAAAATTCAGACATCCCGGCCACTAGGTGGCGCTACAACAAAGGAAAAGGCGTTTTGGGCTATAACTTCCGCACCGAAAGTCCGACAGTCAAAAACTTTATATCCACAGATGCCCACAAGTCAGTTGCATCTTTTGAGATAGGCCACGCCCATTTGCGTATATATACATTTTTTGCTATATCGCAAAAACTGTGTCAGTCACCAAAACATACTCCTCCTACAGTTTTCGCCCGATTTGGACGAAACCAAAAGCATTATGCTCTACCGACTCCCACGAGCAAAAATAGGATAAATAATTTTTCTACGACCATCGGAAGACCAAATGGTAGCACTTTAAAGATTTGCGAAAATTCCTTAAAAAAAAAAAAAAAAGAGGATTTTCTTGAAACTCAAGGGAGACTATCATGGGGCATACCTGAGCCTATGGCAAAAATATGGCCAAGAAATTCCTATGTATGCCGGACTTATTAAAAAAAATAGTTTTTCAATTTTTTTGCATCTTTTCGCCATTTCCTAAGTCTTTCGGCGGGAAAATGGGAAAATTCAAAAAAGTGTCTTTACAATGGAGAGGTTCACAATTTAATTTTGCTCATAACTCCCCTACCAAACATCGCACATTGAAAAATTTGACATCCACTTGTTCGGTACATTGAGCTGCATCTTTCTATCAAACACAGTTTTGCGAATGTCATCCATAGGGGGCACCAAAACCACAATAAGCATAGAAAACACGTTTGGGGCTATAACTCCCAGACCGAACATCCCACATTCAAAAACTTTACATCCCCGGATTCCGTAAATCGAGGGGCCGGCGCCGCGGACGACGACGCCCGATCCCGAGTCGCGTCGAGTTGGCCCCCGTTCATAACTGCTTGCAGTTCTAGTTCTTATTAGGGGGCCAAGCCCGAGTAGGGCTGGGAACCGCGTTTTGCAGAGCAACGCGGTTCCCAGCCCGCAGGGCTGGGAACCCTATTGTTTTTGTTGGGCCTTTTATTAGGGGGCCAAGCCCGAGTAGGGCTGGGAACCGCGTTTTGCAGAGCAACGCGGTGCCCAGCCCGCAGGGCTGGGAACCCTATTGATCTTGCTGGGATTATTATTATTCTTTATTCTTTATTATTCTTCCATGCGTAAAAGTGGAGCTGCAGCCCAAACCGTAAAGGGTTGGGACATGCCACTTGCATGGCCTATCCAGGTCCATGGTACGTACGCAGACAAAAAAATTCAGACATTCCAGCCACTAGGTGGCGCTACAACAAAGGAAAAGGCGTTTTGGGCTATAACTTCCGCACCGGAAGTCCGACAGTCAAAAACTTTATATCCACAGATGCCCACAAGTCAGCTGCATCTTTTGAGATAGGCCACGCCCATTTGCGTATATATACATTTTTTGCTACATCGCAAAAACTGTGTCAGTCACCAAAACATACTCCTCCTACAGTTTTCTCACGATTTGGACGAAACCAAAAGCATTATGCTCTACCGACTCCCACGAGCAAAGGAAGGTCAAATAATTTTTCTACGACCATCGGAAGACCAAACGGTAGCGCTTCAAACATTTGCGCAAATCCCTTAAAAAAATTAAAATAAAGGGATTTTCTTGAAACTCAAGGGAGACTATCATGGGGCATACCTGAGTCTATAAAAACAATATGGCCAAGAAATTCCTATGTGGGCCAGACTTATTAAAAAAAAGAGTTTTTCAATTTTTTTGCCTCTTATCGCCATTTCCTAAGTCTTTCGGCGGGAAAATGGGAAAATTCAAAAAAGTGTCTTTACAATGGAGAGGTTCACAATTTCATTTTGCTCATAACTCCCCAACCAAACATCGCACATTGAAAAATGTAACATCCACTTGTTCGGTACATTGAGCTGCATCTTTCTATTAAACACAGTTTTGCGAATGTCATTCATAGGGGGCACCAAAACCACAAAAAGCAAAGAAAACGCGTTTGGGCCTATAACTCCCACACCGAACATCGCACATTCAAAAACTTTACATCCCGGATTCCGTGAAGCGAGGGGCCGGCGCCGCGGACGACGACGCCCGATCCCGAGTCGCGCGGGAGGCTTGGCCCCCGTTCACAACTGCTTGCAGTTCTAGTTATTATTCTTCCATGTTTAAAAGTGGTGCTGCAGCCCAAACCGTAAAGGGTTGGGACATGCCACTTGCATCACTAGTTCAGACCCCCGGTCTCTCAGCATACAAAAAAATTCAGACATGCCGGCCACTAGGTGGCGCTACAAGAAAGGAAAAGGCGTTTTGGGCTATAACTTCCGCACCGAAAGTCCGACAGTCAAAAACTTTATATCCACAGATGCCCACAAGTCAGCTGCATCTTTTGAGATAGGCCACGCCCATTTGCGATAGGATAGATTTTTTGCTACGTCGCAAAAACTGTGTCAGTCACCAAAACATACTCCTCCTACAGTTTTCGCCCGATTTGGACGAAACCAAAAGCATTATGCTCTAATGACTCCCACGAGCAAAAGTTGGTCAAATAATTTTTCTACGACCATCGGAAGACTAGACGGTAGCGCTTTAAAGATTCGCCGATTAGCTTCCTTGTAATACCTTGTACGTAAGTGATCATAAATCCAAAACTATACATCGTATCAAGACAATATTTTAGAAATATGGTCGTACTGTCCTAATGAACATCCTCAAAAAAAATTGGAAAATTTCGCCAAAAGGGGGCGTCAAAAACACCAAAAGTATACATCTCCTTATCCACTTCAGCATCTTTCTCTGCAATTTTTTTGCCTTTTGGTCTATAACTCCCAAACCGAACATCCCACATTCAAAAACTTTACATCCCCGGATTCTGTGAAACGAGGGGAAGGCGCCGCGGACGACGACGACTGATCCCGAGTTGCGTGGAAGGCTTGGCCCCCGTTCACAACTGCTTGCAGTTCTAGTTATTATTATTATTCTTCTCCACATAAAAGTGGTGCTGCAGTCCAAACCGTAAAGGGTAGGGACATGCCACTTCCATGGCATATCCAGGTCCGTACCCCGTACGCAGACACAAAAATTCAGACATCCCGGCCACTAGGTGGCGCTACAACAAAAGAAAACGCGTGTGGGGCTATAACTCCCACACCAAACATCACACATTCAAAAACTTGACATCCACTTGTTCGGTACATTGAGCTGCATCTTTCTATCAAACACAGTTTTGCGAATGTCATCCATAGGGGCACCAAAACCACAAAAAGCATAGAAAACACGTTTGGGGCTATAACTCCCAGACCGAACATCCCACATTCAAAAACTTTACATCCCCGGATTCCGTAAATCGAGGGGCCCGCGCCGCGGACGACGACGCCCGATCCCGAGTCGCGTCGAGTTGGCCCCCGTTCATAACTGCTTGCAGTTCTAGTTCTTATTATTATTATTCCATACGTAAAAGTGGTGCTGCAGCCCAAACCATAAAGGCTTGGGACATGCCACTTGCATGGCTTATCCAGGTCCATGGTACGTACGCAGACAAAAAAATTCAGACCTCCCGGCCACTAGGTGGCGCTACAACAAAGGAAAAGGCGTTTTGGGCTATAACTTCCGCACCGAAAGTCCGACAGTCAAAAACTTTATATCCACAGATGCCCACAAGTCAGCTGCATCTTTTGAGATAGGCCACGCCCATTTGCGTATATATACATTTTTCGCTACATCGCAAAAACTGTATCAGTCACCAAAACATACTCCTCCTACAGTTTTCGCCCGATTTGGACGAAACCAAAAGCATTATGCTCTACCAACTCCCACGAGCAAAAGCATGTTAAATAATTTTTCTACGACCATCGGAAGACCAAACGCTAGCGCTTCAAACATTCGCGCAAATCCCTTAACAAAATAAAAATAAAGGCATTTTCTTGAAACTCAAGGGAGACTATCATGGGGCATACCTGAGTCTATAAAAAAAGTATGGGCAAGAAATTCCTATGTATGCCGGACTTATTAAAAAAAAGAGTTTTTCAATTTTTTTGCCTTTTTTCGCCATTTCCTAAGTCTTTCGGCGGGAAAATGGGAAAATTCAAAAAAGTCTCTTTACAATGGAGAGGTTGACAATTTCATTTTGCTCTAACTCCCCAACCGAACATCGCACATTCAAAAACTTGACATCCACTTGTTCGGTACATTGAGCTGCATCTTTCTATCTAACGTAGTTTTGCGAATGTCATCCATAGGGGGCGCCATAACCACAAAAAGCAAAGAAAACGCGTTTGGGGCTATAACTTCCACACCGAACATCCCACAGTCAAAAACATTACATCCCCGGAATCCGTGAAGCGAGGGGCCGGCGCCGCGGACGACGACGCCCGATCCCGAGTCGGGTCGAGTTGGCCCCCGTTCATAACTGCTTGCAGTTCTAGTTATTATTATTATTATTATTATTATTATTATTATTATTATTATTATTATTACTTGGCCAGTCCGGGACCACCAGCGGCACTAACACTGGGGTGAGTTCGGCGCTTGGTATTAATCCATACAGTACTCCAGCTATAAACTGTCACTCTCGCGGTGAACCGTTTGTGACAGCTGGCAAATGTCAACAAAGACGGTCGCCCGCAAGGGCCAAAAAACATTTCACTAATCGCGCAGTCCAGAAACAACGGCAGTTAAGACTTTTTCAAACTGTGAATCATGCCAAAATCATATGGAATTCTGAATGTAAACCTAAAGGAATACTGGGAGGACATATAAATATCAGAAGCACACTACCTAAAATAGACCAGATCCGGAATGTACTTCATGACTCTAATTTGGACTTTTTGTGTATTTCTGAGAGCTGGTTAAATCCTAATGTTCCTACTGACCTAATTGACATATCAGGATACACATGCTATAGGAGAGATAGGGCCAAGGGAAGGGGAGGGGGTGTTTCAATTTATATTAGGGAATATTTTAAATGTGTAGAGCTTGAACTGAACCTGAATTTAGAGTGCCTGGGATTGACTGTAATGCTCTCCCCTAAAATGAAATTTAACATTGTTGTGCTTTATAATCCCCCATCTCATGATGCAAATGTCTACAATGCACTGAATGCATCTTCTCTCTGTTGTCGATAACTGTCATGAATGTATGTTGTTTGGGGATTTTAACATCAACTGGTTGGACAAAAGTGGTAAATCAAAATTAAAATCAACAATGGAGAAATTTAAATACAAACAGCTGATCAGTAGACCTACTCGAATCACTAGGAAAAGTGAAACCCTCATAGATATGATTTTTACAAACAGGCCAGAGCGGGTAACAAAAACATATGATCTAATAACTGGCCTTTCAGATCATAATATGATACTGATGGTACGAAAGCTAACAAAAAAACGCCAAGTACACCACAACAAAACAGAAAATCTAATTCTAACAACTGCAATTCCCAAGTCAAAAGTTGGTGACTTCGAACATGACTTGAGTGAAATTAATTGGGAAAAGGTAACTAAAGAGCCAGATCTAAACCACAGTGCCAACAACTTTGTCTCAACCCTTTGTGATCTAATTGATAAATACACACAAACCTGGAAAAGCAGACCCAAGAAATTATCTCTTCCATGGGTCAACAGTGATATCCTACAGGGGCCGGTTTCCCGAAGCCTTCTTAGAGCCTTCTTAACGCTACGTCATTCGTAACCCCTACGTAGAGTTCCTACTTAACGTTTCGCCTGTTTCCCGAAACCTTCTTTGCTACGAATCTCTTTCGTACGTCATACGTTGGTAAGGTTGGTCTGGAGCGCCCTCAGAGCCTTCTTAGCTCTACTGTATGGATGTTTCAGCTCTCACTTGTGTCATTTAACTAATAAATCTGACTGTATTTCATATCAAACGGACACAGCGATGACTGTATTTAATAACAAACTGTTAAAAACGATCCAACTGTATAGTGTATATCACGTATATTTAAAGTAGGCTTAGGCTATTATATATTTTAGCAGAATACCATTAACTCTGATTCACAAAGTGTTCAAAATATATGAACAAGTAGCCTACTTTTTAGTCATCTAACTGACTTGACAATCAGCATTAACTGAATGGATGCGATGTCCCTCAATATGAAAATACTTTATACGTGATACACTATAGCCTACAGTCGGATCGTGTTATTAAATAGGCTACAGTCATCGCTGTATCCCTGTGATATGAAATACAGTCAGATTTATAAGTTTAATGACACAAGTGAATGTCCCTGCGATCGCTGTGGCATCGCCAGAGATACAAACCCCCCACATTTCCTTCTGTAAAGCACCATGCGTAAAACGGACAAGAGTGACATCCCTGTTGCGCATGGAACTGCCACAAGTCATTCATGATGAAAATAATTGCTGTAAACAATCTTCATCTCCTCCGCTGTTTCTATATTTTCTATATCTTTTTTAAATTGGTATAGGCTATGGTAGTATGTTCGACATGGTTAACACTAGAACCTCCGCACTGTGTTCCACACCGGCTCTCAGCTGTCAGCTGAGCCCGGGCAGAGTGCGTCGGATCCTCCGCCTCAAAACATGTAGGCTAAACGTGCGAAAAAATGAATGAATAATCAATTAGAGCTTACCTTAAAATAAGTGTGCCATGTTACTGTTTATTGTATTTAGGATTTTAGCTCATTTGGACGCTGTTTGGGCCGTCTGTTTTTATTTATATAGGCTATTGGCGATATTATATCTACTTTCAGTTTCATTACTGACCCACCAAGTAACGTGATTAGTGTTCTTAAAGATACTTAGATTATAAAACAAGAGTTCCAAAACACAGATGATGATTCAACAAACTAATTCATGACTTTATATTACACTAGAAATGCACGGGTAGATTTGATTAGACAGCATACAGATGCAGCTGCGCATGAAATGAGCAGGAAATGGATAATCGAACTCGGAGCAACCGATTTCAGCAGTGTACGAACGACGTAAGGAGTGCTTCTCCTAAGACACGGTTCGGGAACCACGACTACAGAGGTAAACAACTTTGGTAAGTCATAACGTAGGAGTCTTCGTAGGAGTCTTCGTAGCGCTAAGAGATGACGTTATCGGGAAACCGGCCCCAGATCATTAAAAAGCGAGATCTTGCTCTTAAACAGTCTTTAATAACAAAAAACAACACTGACCACCTTATCTTCACAGGCCTGAGGAACAAAGTAGTGTCTGAATTACGAAAGGCCAAGACCAATTACTTCTCTAAACTCATTGAAGAGGCCAATGGTAATAGTTAAAAACTGTGGCAACATATAAACAAACTAACCAACTCCAGCAAGCATAAGCACCCCAAAATAACCGGTCTGAAAGTAGGTGATACTTTTATCCATAGCAATGAGTCCATTGCAAATGTTTTTAATTGCTTTTTATTGAGTCTGTACAAGAGCTGGCAAGTCATTTTAAAGCTACAGTCATCTGCTGAATAACTTGACAATGCTCAGTCTGACTCCTTTTATATTAAATTGGTATCTCATGATAAAGTTAAAAAGGTGATCACAAACATGAGTAACTCCAAGTCAAAAGATATTCATAATCTTCATGCTGCATTAATCAAGAAACATCAGAGCTACCTGTTAGAGCCAATCACTTACTTAGTTAACCTGTCTATACAAACCAAAATATTCCCAGAAAGCTGGAAAACTGCAATAATTACCCCTGTTTATAAATCAGGAGACAAGGACATGGCGAGTAATTATAGGCCTATTGCTCCTCCCTGTTGTCTCAAAGGTTCTGGAGAAAATTATAGCTGAGCAACTAATGGAACATTTAGAGTCTAACCAGCTGCTCCATCCACAGCAGTTTGGGTTTAGACAGAAATACTCAACTGAAACAGCTAATTGTTATTTGCTTGAAAACATAAAAGCTTCAATGGATAAAGGAAATGTTGTTGGGGCAGTGTTCCTAGACCTAAAAAAGGCCTTTGACACGGTAAACCACAGTACTCTAATGAACAAGTTAAAACAGTTCAAAATGTCATCAGAAGCTCTGCAGTGGTTTACATCTTACCTGGAGGGGAGAGAGCAATGTGTCAGGGTCAATGGGGTCAGGTCCCATCTGCGTGCCAGCAGCATGGGAGTACCGCAAGGGTCTGTACTTGGTCCACTGTTGTTTTCTATGTATATCACAGAAATGCAAACTCATAAGCCATGAAAAAGGTGAGAAGTCCGAAAACAAACACCGGTAGGGGGTCTGGATGTTAATCTGCAGTGACAATCCGCCAACCGCTGCCGTTAACCAGCATGCGCATAAATCAATGCAAATGGCTGTAAAACAACGATTGGCAAACTCTGTGAATTTATTTAAAAAGTGAAAAAAGGGACACTTGATGTTTGGGGCGGAGGGCTCGGCCATTATTAGGCTACCAGTTCAGACTGACCAGTCTAATGACCTATAATAACCATAAACACCTACAGTGCTTTTTACAGTAGGATATATAAGGAGACTGAGGTGGGAACCCTGGACCTTGTAGGGAGGTCCGGGGGAATGGTCCCCCGGAAGAAAAAAATGCAACCTTTTAAAGTAAAATTCATAAATCTGGTGCACTTTGAGAAGAAAATTGCATGCAACCAGGTCCAAGGGCTCAGGGGGGCCCTAAGACAGAAATACTGATAGTAACTTTACATGTCGCATTGTCAAAGAGCTCAGTCACTCATGTCAATAACAGGGTCCAAAAAGGAATCACCTAAAATAAGGAAATAAATCATCATGGGCCCCTCAACTATAGATGAATAATAGAAAAGCAAGTGCAAAACTAAAGCATTATTAGCTCTGTCTTAGGGGCTTCATGAGGGGCCTTGAAGGCCCCCTCACACATACAGTAATGTGGGGGGCCCCACACTGGGTCTTGAAACGGGCCCCGAGATCGTTGAGACCGCCCCTGCCCGCTGCGCTTTCTCTCTGCCCGGCCCCGCTCGCCTCTCCATTGAGAATGCATTAGTTGGCGCAACAAACGCCTCGGCCCGTGTGAAACAGCCTTAACTACTGAACAAAGGAAATCAAATGAGGTTTTAGCATTTCCCCCCAAAAAACGGGACAAATTGTGTCCCGGGAGAGATTTATTTTTTCCCAATTCTGGGAAAAACGGGACGGGTGGCAACACTAGTAGGCATATAAACACGGTAAAATAATAGTACTGCAGCTGCGGCTACTTGAACGCTCCGATGACTCGGAGAGAACAATTTTTTAACTTTCCCGCAGACGCTCTGACTGACTGATGTCACCGCCCCTCAATGACAAACACTGTTTCTGATTGGCCAAATGACCGTCAAAGCTCATATGATAGGAGTTAACATCCGCCAATCATAGTCAGTCGCTATGGTCAGTCCATGTCCATGCTCCGCTCCGCTCCACACACACACACACACACACACTGCTGGCCATCAGACACCCCCCCCCCCCCCCCTCCAAAAAATATTTTCTCAACGGATCTCCACGAAAATGACATAGATGGCCAATTTCGTTTCCAAAACGGTGAATTTCGCCGAAAGGTGACAAGTTTGCATGCCTGATATCAATGACCTACCAAACTGCTGTCCGGGGTCCAACTGTCAAATGTATGCTGATGACACTGTTATCCATGTGTCCAGTAAAACACCAAGTTTAGCAGGTGAGCACCTGACACAAGCATTACTCAGCATTTCAAAATGGCTTGAGCTGTCTCAGTTGACCATTAATTTGAAGAAAACCGTCTATATGTGCTTCTCCATCCGTAATAGACCTGTCACCGATGTTTTTGAGGTAAGGATCAAAAATGAATTAATTGAATCAGTAAATGAAGTAAAATATCTGGGCATCACCCTGGATAAGAATTTAAAATTTGTTACGCAGGTTAAGTATGTTGCAAAGAAGGTCAAACTAAATCTAAACTGTTTTCCGTTTCATAAGAAGGGACTTGTCATGTCAAACGGCCAAATATATTTATGCACGCTATGATTTTTTCTCATTTGTCATACTGTATCACATCATGGTCACAAACTTCTTCTACCACATTAAAACCTATCTTTTCAATATACAAACAGACAATAAAAGTCATGGACCGGAAACCCATGAGATGGCATCACTGTGGCATTCTAAAAACACACAACCTTCTCACCTTTGATAACTTTATTAATTAATCTTAAATTGTTTTTCAAGTGTGTAAATAACCATGTGTCACCACTGTTGTCTGAATTGGCCATCAGACGTCAGAGCTCTTGTCGGGCAAATACACGAGCCTCCATCAATGGTGATTGTCTTGTTCCAATGCACAAGACATCTTTCGGTCAGTCTGTTTTCTCTGCAAAGGGGGCAAACTGTGGAACCTCTTGCCCACTAGTCTAAAACTAGAGACTAATAGCAACACTTTTAACAGAGAACTTAAACAACGGCTCAAATCAAATCAACAGTGCTCACACAAATAATTTACAACTGGTTTATTGTTTGATCATGCTGCCTTTGTTTTACTCTACGTAGCCTATATATATTTGACTCATTATATTGCTGCTCTGTACTCTATTGTATACTGCATTTTTAATCTTTTAATTATCATTGTTTTATCAGTATTTGATCTTGTTTCTGTTTTGTTTTGTTTAGTTTATTTTGTTGTTTTTTAAAAAGCCTCCTGTGGACAGGTGTTGTAAACTAGCATTTATGCTAACACACTGTAAACAATGCATCTGGTTCGTCCAATGACATTGTCATGTCCACTCCAAATAAAATCTAAGTAAGTAAGTATCTATCTATCTATCTATCTATATCTATCTATCTATCTATCTATCTATCTATCTATCTATCTATCTATTATCTATCTATCTATCTATCTATCTATCTATCTATCTATCTATCTATCTATCTATCTATCTATCTATCTATCTATCTATCTATCTATCTATCTATCAACAGGAATATTATTAATTTATTCAAATATGATAACAGAAAGCACATTAACTAATTTAATCATACTGTTGTATATTGATACAAAGTTGATACAAATGTAGCTTATATACATGCAGTAAATAGATCAAAATGGCTCAGCAATGATAAATTGCAAGGAAATATTCAGAGTTTATATGATGCACCTGACTGTACCAACAGGAACTCTAAACAAATACCTGTACTGTTGCAGCATTATACAGTACACTGTCATAAGGGTTGCAAAGGGGTGGAAAGTTTCCGGTAAATTTCCGGAAACGTTCCAGTAAATTTCCATGGGAAGTTAAGGTCGGGAATTTTGGGAATATATTCAAAATTGGGAATTATTGGAATTAACTAGAAATGGGGGAAATTTAAATGATCTATATCATATCCAAACATAAATATAAACATTATGTTTTGTCATAGACATCCATGCACAATAATATAAGTAATAAACATTACATTTCAACAGATATGTGTGTAAGTAGAATTTTATCAAGTTTTGATTATTTTAAATCAATCAATTACTTCACTGAACAACAAAAACATGAATGTTAAGGCAAGGCAAGGCAAGTTTATTTATTTTAAATTAAATTAAATGACCCCCCATGTGATGGAGGAAGTTTTAGTCAAGATAATGCTAAAATACTGTATATATTTTCCCCAACTATATTTAAAATAACTGTTTAAGCCTCTGTAAACCTGGTCTAAAACAGTAAAAATCAATTACGATATCAAAACTGGGTGTCTCAATAAGCTTTCTAAAAAAATCTATTTGAAATTAAATGTTCATACATATTATAAAACTTGGTTGAAAAAAACAGCTTTTTACAGTCAAGAACGTTTGCCATGACTGAAATAACATATTTAGAAGGATTTAGTGCATTTGGGTTGCTAGGGCCTTTAAGGGCCAACCTTAAACTAAGTAAATCCTGTTTATTCCTGTTTAATCCCATAATTCCCGCTATTTCCCATAAATTCCTGTTAATTCCCATGGAAAGTTTCCAACTTTGAAACATTCCCGGAATTTTGCAACCCTAGATGTCATTATTATACAGTGAAGTCATATTGCACTTACATTTAGGACTTTTGTCATCGCATCATCTGATCATGATGTTTACAGTGATACAATAATAATGTGAAGTCATTCAGATGCTTCAAGTCTTAAAAAGCAAAACAACTAACTAAAAGGAAAAAAACATAGAAAACAGGGTTAAATGGATCACAAAAGAAGGTTGGTGCTGGTCCACACAAGTATGAATGCAAATATGCAAACACATACATTTGCTAAGCACAAATACAGAAGCATGTTCATGGTTGTGGATAGGGCTGGCCCAAATTTTTCGAATATCCGAGTATTCGTTTGTAAAATTAGTGTGCAGAGCTCATTTCAGTATTCGGAATATTTTTTTATTTTAATAAAAAAAAAATTTAGGCTATATATATAGGGGAGAACGGGGGAATCTGAGGCATCGGGTAATGAGAGCCACCCCCTGTATCTAGGCAACGGAAAACATTTGTGGTCATGTGAGATATGTGTTTTCAAGCCCCTCTCATTTCCCCATGGCCCTGAAAGAGAGGACCTCATGGTGCTGTGGTAAGCATGTTTATTTCACCAAAATAGGTATTTTGCATGTAAAAGTAAATTTTCTTGCTGTCAACTTAATCAACTGGGGCCTATTTCAGGTAGCTGGTTTTACATACTCTGAGTTTAATCCTGCGCTCTGAGTTGGTCAACTCAGAGCGCAGGGTTGATGAGTAACTCTGGGTTTTCGGTTACAGAACAGTGGATCAGCGTTGGGTCAATCAACTCTGAGCGTGTGCATAAAAGCCATCGTCAATGGATCGCTGATAACATGATTCACCATGGAAACAGAAGAAACAAATGCATGATCCTCCCACTTCTCCACTTCTCAAAAAAGAAAAAAAAGAAAACTTCTCCGCTACTCCCACTGGAGTTAGAAATATTAACGAATGAGTTTATGGTGGCCTATGGAGAAGAATTAACGGGGATATTGTCACATCTCTGATCTAATCTCCTTGGCAATTCAGAAAAAACAGAGCAATCATTTCGCTTCCGTATGAGAAGCCATAATCTATTTTAAAAAGTTACGCATATCAGCAGTAACGTAATAAAGCTGGCGCGGCACAGCATTTCTGACAGTGTTTTATATTCGCTGTATAATATGTTGGGAAGCTATAGCCTAATAGCCCACTGTGCAGTAAACAGACTGTTGCTTCTTTTAAATGGGGAGTGAAAGACATTAACGTCTGACACATAAGGTGACAGTTTCCATTGAAGAGCCTGATTGATTTATTACCATATCCATTTTCCTCAAGTGATCACAGTTTAAATAATTATATAATTTTTATATTCATATTAGGCTATTTAACGAGGCTCGTCTGTGACTTTAGGATCGCACAAGTGAACAGTAACAATCGCGTGCAGCCGCAGCGTTACATGAATCCACCTGACATAAATCTGTTCAGTGGCACAGACGTTAAAAAGCATACAATACAAATAGGTTTATTTAATCTGAATGTAGAGCATGTCACGATGTGTAAGGTGGGTGGCCGCCTATATGAACGGACCGAGGGCTGAGAACAAGGCTACTGATCAGATAAATGATCGGTCAAACGTAAAATCATCAGGAAATGATAAAAACATCCCGATGGAGATTTCTGTGGAGTGATTTTGCTTCAAACTGTACAGGGACGCGTGTGACAGTGACACTCTTTCTTCAGTCGGAGCTGCAGCGTAAAGTGAAAACAAACTCAGGGTAGGTCTAACCACCTATCCAGCAGGTTAGACCCACGGCGTATGTTGCCGCAGTAACTGACTCTCGGTTGCGCTGAACCTGCTACCTGAAACGGAAAACCCAGAGTTTCCACTAACTCAGAGCGAATAAACTCTGGGTTGCCTCAAAACCAGCTACCTGAAATAGGCCCCTGTTGGGCCAAAGCAAATTTATTCACATAGAAAAACTTCTATCATACGTGTTGATGAACTACCAACATATGAAACCATGTGATGCTGATAACTGAAGATTAGCCTGAAATGCTAAGAAAGGTAGTTTTTTCTCAAATTGTGGTGGAGGGGGAAAGTGAGCCAAATGCTGTGGGGAAAGTGAGCCACTGTCTCACTTTCCCCCACCATGAGGCACAAGTTAAGTTTAGTCTTAAACATATTTTAATGTAATATTACATGACATGTTTTATTTTAATGTCATACACATTGTAGAAAAGCCATCATGCCAAGGAAATACACCAGGAATAAAGAGCACCTTCTGGAGTATGACAGGCTGATGTTATAATCCAGTTGGGTCTTCTCCTGTGTTCTGAGTCCCAGGCTGTTCTCGCTGGTTCTGATTTTCCTATGCTTTGACCCCCAGACACTAGCTGGCTCTAAGGGTCCTGTGTTCTGACCCTCAGACTGTGTTCTAATCTAACTAGTTATATCTTTCATTTCAATCTTATTAAAACCTTTTGAATTATAATATGTTGTATTTGATTTTGTTCAGTTACTTTCAAGTGTTTAGAAAATTTGCTTTGCTTAATTGACCAAACCCCATCATTCTTTTACAAGTCCGACATTAGTTCTGGAATGTGTGGCTAGCTTTCAGGATTCTTACTGTTACAATATGTGTTATGGTAGTTTCAGAGTGGAAAAAGTAAGTGGATCAGTTTACCCCACAGCTGGGGTAAAGTGAGCCACATGACAACTTTTTTTAAAACAATCATATTTTCACTGCCCTTTGTCTTAAAAAAATTCTGCTAATGCCCATTTCTAGGAAACATTCTGAATTAATGGGAAATGTGTACATTTGAGTGATAAATCATTTTAGCTCCCTTAGAGGGGAGCAAATGTAAAAAGTGGCTCAGATTACCCCGTTCTCCTCTATATTTTCTTTTTTTTTGCAAAAGTAGCTCAAACTGCAACATATTTTGTCAGCAAATAATATTTAGATACACAAGTTATAAAACAATTGTAAAATACAAATTAGACGTTCATTTAAAATATATTATCGAATTATTTTAACTTTGACTTAGCTATGCAGCGCTGCTATTGCCCATCATCAACAGTGACTTGCTTGCATCATGAGAATACGCGACCAATAATGGATATAATATGGAAACAAAAGACTATCAATATTGGATCTTTGTATGGATTTAAAAATCCCTGAAAAGATGCATGTTCCGGGATGAATTGAAAAGCTCCTGTAAGGGTTACGATGGCACAGAGACAGAGGACAGCTGATTTGGAACAGAACAACAGCTGTTCGCTTCCACGGGGAAAAAGTAAGGAACTCCGACTTTATTACCCTTTGAAAGTTATTAAAGCATCAACAAACTACGCAGCTTGCAGTCTCGGCTCACACACTCGGTTTCAGTGAGTACACTGGGATTATTAATGTTGGTTTTGAGGGTGTGTGTTTTTTTAGAACGAGTATTCGAATACTCACTCGGAAAATCCAATGAGTATTGGAAGCCTGTAAAATGGTATTCAGGCCAGCCGTAGTTGTGGAGTGTCTAAATCTCACTCTGTCATGCTTCCCAGGCGTGTGTGGAACTCAGCCAGCTGGACGAGGGCCAAAGCAAGCTCTGGCAAAGCAGTCAGCAGTGTAAGTGCTGTAAGAAGGGTCACATACAGTGTGTTGTGACGTCAGTACTGGCACACATACAGGAGCAGGAGGTTGCAAAGGCACACGCCAAGCGGACCACAGCTGATGCCACAGCACTGCAGCAAGTTAAAGCTGTACAGTGTTTTCCCTTCCCTGCCATGAAATACGAACTTTGTGGTATTCCTCACCCTTTAGACACAGCAATGAATTATGGTGAGAGTGACATGAGGGGAGAGAGGGTATATCCTCGGGCCAGTTAGAATACGCTCAGTAGATTTCATCTGAAATGTAGCTTTCATTCCAAAGAGGTTGACTTGTCACGTCTTTATCTGACATGGTAAATAAAGCCACCTGTGGCACTCTGACTATGAGGACAACATTGTAACATCAAGACATTAAACATCAAGCAGAAGCTAAAGAGACTAGGTAAACATCCACCAACAAGCACGTGATGAGCAAGGAAAACCTTATATTTGTGGTGCTGGAAAAATGGCCTCAGCTGACGAGTGTAAGGTCAAACAGTCAAGTGAAAGTAGCAATGCTATAGTCTAGTAGTAAACACACTTCTATGTCAGTCATTTGCGACTGTAACTCCATATCAAAGGGCTGAGCATATCTGACACTTGACATCTATTTTGCTCATATTTATTATTTACTTTTTTATCTAATAGCAATATAAATATCTTAGAAATCCTGATTATATAATGTGCTTAAATCCCTCAGCACTATTCCCCACAATGGAAAACTTTAAGAAGATGACTACCTTCCCCTCTCTCAGCAAAAACACAAACTTCAGAGGACAGCCCCTTTTTACCATCCATTTGTCCATAACCCAACATTCCAATTGCACTGCATGTTGCTTCATCCCATGCCCCATCCCCCTCAACAGCATGCTGGATCCCAGCTCAGGGCACCTCACGCCCCCTCCCCAGCCCATCACCCAGGTAGAGAGACACCACCAGGCTCCACACAGAGCCAGCGGGCCTGACAATGGAAACCCAAGGATGCTAAAAGCATGTGCTGGACAGCTTGGAGCAATCTCCTAGCACCTTTCCAACCTTTCTTTGAGGTTGAGGAAGTTGCCTAAACTATGGAAGAGATCCAGTCCAGTGTCACAAGTTGGGTTTCCATCACCCGGATTTTAATCGCATCATAAAACGCTGATGGAAATGCCAAAATGCAAAAAAGTTTTTGTCTTCGCTTGAGGTGTTTTTTAACTGAGGAGAATTTTTTTTGATTTGGAAACACATTTTTCAAATAAGTTGTGATGTAGCGAACTGGAACACACATGACTGATAACAGATGGATGGATAACATGCTAGTGACATGTCAAAATCCGCCTTTACTACTTATTTAACCAGCTTTATTTTACCGACCTCATCCCCTATCCACAGTTGTTAGCTTGGTTCTTCAGCCTAGTCTGCCTGGTAAAAGTGTCCAAAAATGGTGCACCTTATTGCATTTTTTTTTTTTTACTTTCAAGAAATTTGCTTCACATTTAGATGGAAACATGTCTTCAGTACAAACGAAAGGACATAGCAGCACTATCAATGACTACAGGCTTGTGGTATTGTGTCTTCTTCTTGAGGAACCTTCTAACTATCCAGTTAAATCCCACCACACATTAAGTTGTAGGATGCTATAATCTTCCTCACACACAAGGACATGGCACCTGGGAGAAGTACAACTACTGTTCTCTGACTTCTTCAGTTCTTTCAACACCATCCACACTGTAAGAAATTTCCCTGTAAAAAAACATTAATCAACTGGCAGCAGGGTTGCCATTTTCTTACTGTTAAATTAACATTATTTTACTGTCACTAAAATTGACAGGATTATACTGTTAATGAAAAAAGGGATGAACCTGGACTAAATGTTTGTTATGTTGCTGTTTGCACCGTGAGCGAAGGGGATGTTATATTTCATTGGGCAGATGTGTTTCATTCCATATGTAAATTTACTACGTCCCCTATTTGTTCAAATGCTAAACACAGAGAGCAGCTTCTGTTTGTTACTTCAAGACACTTTTTACAATATATTAAGTTCAATGGAATGATTCATTTCTATTGTAAATTGTCTCTTGAGTTGAACTATGGATCTTGTTTAAGATATCCACAAACCGTTTGTTATTACCAAAAATAACAGTTAGTTCACACAGAAATGTTTTATTTAAACCAAATGCATAGTGAGGTAATGGAATGAAACATCCCCTTTACTGAGGGTGCAAATAGCAACATTACAAACGTTTAGTCCGGTGCAAGTCATTGTGGGAAAGGGGGCGTCTCTACAATACACTTTGTTGTGCTTACTTGATTTATCTAAGGCAATCCGTTTCCTTAATTCTACTGAGTAAACACAACTCTTCAGTTAAGTAAGACTAACTTGGTTTAATTACGTTAACTGAAATTTTAATTTCCAAGTGAATACAACTCAACTTTAAGTAAACTTAACCAGAGGATATACAGTAAACAACACTTAATAGTTATGATGTGGATGGATGAGGATTAATGAAGAAAACTGTATAAACTTCACATGTGCAGGCAGCTCATGTCAAGTTGTCCCTTCCAAGTTTGATGGTAAATTAACAGGAAAGTTCAGTATTTTTGAAAAACATTACTGTTCCGTAAAGTAACAGCAAAGGACTGTCATTTAACAGACTGCCTTTTATTTTAACAGTTAAATGCTGTTTTTATAAATAACAGGTAAATGCTGTTGAAATCCTGCTGTAAATTTACAGCAATTGTTTACTGTGCAGGCTTGTCTTCCAGAGAAATGCTTCTGGCAATCCATTTGTACCTTCACACCGATCCTGAATCATGGACTACCTCAACAACCCCAAGTATATCAGGGTAGACAGCAGGGTCTCTGATTATTGAATTCATCAACCATGGAAATGTAGGGTCTGACAGAGAGCTCATTGTCATATGGTGCATATCAGTTAAATTTAGCTTGGTTGGCTGGATAACCAGTACAGTACAGGTAAACAGGAGGTCCAGTTATAATCTAATAAGAACAAGGAAGAAGTGGGGTCCAAATAAATAAAATAATGTATGCACAGTATATCAATAAAATAAAATATGATGATGACGATGGTTATTATTATTATTATTATTATTATTATTATTATTATTATTATTATTATTATTATTATTATTATTATTATTATTATTATAAAATCACAGCTCTGTTCCCTAGAATAACACTTCACAAATTACAAAATAAATGATGTAGGCTGCAGCATGGTAGAGAGTAAGCCTACGGACCCAGGTGAGCTTAATCAGCTGTGGACAAATGGGAGTTTTCATCCCTGAAGAGACCTTGTTAGTGACAAACTAAATTATGAACACTGAAACATTGTTATTACCTGATAATTTTTTTATACATAGTACACTGTTGTAGTAGATGTAGATACATGCAGGCCCGCCCACACACATCTGGGCCACTGAAAAACTCCAGTCAATGGGCCTCCTTTACTCAAGATTTACTCCTATCAATGTTTGTGCATGCATTAATTGTATAATCTGAAGTCAAATTTATATGAGAAGTAAAAGTGGAAATATTATGGATGGTGCCAAATAAAACTTTAGAGGATAACTAATAATGAATAGTTGGACATCCTTAAAGCCAGACACAAGCCAGACAGAAAGTAAGCAAAGTTGACCTGTGCTGTAACAAGTATTGGGACCATGAAGACCTCACATTCATTGTGTATTTTGTCCATGACCATGAGACTGTGATATTTGTTCTGAAATAGGCACAACTACAACACAATATCAACTCAGTCCATGAGGAACATGACCAACTTTGTTGAAGGGACACCCTGTTCTAAAATGAATGAATTTTACAAAATGATTAACAAACAATGGAGCGTCAAGACTCATTTATGCCCCAGAGATTCTGCAGCTGCAAAAGGTATTTTATAAAAATGTGATGCATAGTTTAGGAATAATAATAAACATGACAAACATCACTGTTTTCCTGACTGGAAAAGTAAAGTAAGGTCAGATAAAAGCCCAGTATGTCAACAGAAATATTTATCAGGGGGATGGTTGGAGACACTGCAGAGAGAACCGTCATTTGTCTAGAACTCTTCTATACATCCTATTATAAAGGACATCTATGCAAACCCAACTTCGCCATATTGACGCTTGCCACATCCCAGTGTTACAAAAACTACACAGTTGAATTGAAGAATGACCATTGTGATAACTATTTACTCCCCCCATCCTGCCTGACTCAGCCTGCTGTGTGTTTGTGAGTGTCTCATTAAGCTCAGCAGTAGAGAAGGGGAGCTTTACCGTATCAACAGCTCATCTCTGTGTGTGCTGGCCTTTTATAAGGCCTGACAAGCCAACGCAAAATGGCTGCCATTCCCAGGAGACCTTTGTTTTTATAGGGCAGTCAACAAACATCACCAGTGTTGAGCACACAGGAGCCTCACTAGCAAGGAGACCACTTCCTCACTTATTCCACTACCGCTTCATTATGCTGGGTTAGCATTTCATTTACAATTTATGACATGACATTGATTGTTAATTCTTTTCCAAAGCTAATCTTCCTTTGTACACATTTGGTCAGGACTGTCAGGACTGTTAGCTTTGCAGATGCCGGATGTGTCACAATATGTAAATACCAAGCTATCTATAGTTGCAAATATCAAGTATATAACACCACAGCAGTGGCCCAGTTACAATGGTGTATTTCACAAATTATGCACAGAGCATATGCACAATTTGTTGAAATTGAAGAAACACAGACTTGATGAGAAAATCAACATTGCATGTGCTTTTGTGTCTGTGCTCCTGAATACTAAATTCTGACCATATAAGTGTATGCTTATTAAGCATTAACGAAGCATATATTTACTTTTAGTTAAAGGAGAAATAAGTGATATTTTGTTAATATACGTGTTAAATCACTCTATATGCATACAGCAATCACTTAAACAATATGTGCGGTTCATAACACAGGTCTCCCAGTCATTCAGCTTTGCAGTAATTGCCAGTTAAAATTTCAAGTATCCCGCTCGTTTTATCCAATCAGGAGACAGAGCGCCATATTACTAACCGTAAATAAACCAAATATTGATTGGTTTTCTGAAGATTGTCCTTTACGCAAGAAGTTGATTTCTATAGCTGATGCTTGCAATCTCACCCAGGTTGTAAATTAACCCACAAGAATTTCTTCAACTATTGGTGGTGGTAATATTTCAACCTGCATTGACCATATGTTCACTAATATATATGAAAAGTGTTCAAAGGCTGTCTCAGTGGCAGTGGGATGCAGTGACAACAATTTGGTTGCTTTAACAAGAAAAACTAAAATGCCTAAGTCTGGTGTAGGGTGTATAATATGTGTAGGGTGTATAATATGTAGGCAAGCTAATACTGTGCAGTAAACAGACTGTCGTTCCTTTTAAATGGGGAGTGAAAGACATTAACGTCAGACAAATTAAGTGACAGTTTCCATTGTAGAGCCTGATTTATTTATTACCAGATCCCTTGTCTTCAAGTGATCACAGTTTAAATGATTATATTATTTCTATATTCATATAAGGCTATTTAACGAAGCTCGTCTGTGACTTTGGGATGACACAAGTAAACAGTAACGATCGCGTGCAGGCGCAGAATTACATTTCAACCTGACAGAAATCTGTTCAGTGGCACAGACGTTAAAAAAATCCTGTTAATAAAAAAAAATAATGATATACGTACATACAATACAAATAGGTTTATTAATCTGAATGTAGAGCATGTCACGATGTGTAAGGTGGCCGCATATGAACGACACGAGGGCTGAGAACTATGCTACTGATCAGATAAATGATCGATCAAATGTAAAATCATCAGGAAATGATAAAAACATCCCGATGGAGATTTCCATGGAGTGATTTTGCTTCAAACTGTACAGGGACGCGTTGTGACAGTCACACTCTTTCTTCAGTCGGAGCTGCAGCGCAAAGTGAAAACAAACTCAGAGTAGGTCGTACCAAGGTCTAACGATCAATCTTTAAAAAAGTAACTGAGAACAAATGATACTGTAGAGTTTAAAAAAGAAGAATTCCATAAGCTTTCATTGTATAAGAGTGGAGGTGAGACTCACTCCTAAAATAGCATGACTTTGTGTGTCAGTCCGTGTCTTGTCCAGGTAGAACTGCTAGTATCTTGGCCATCTGCTAACTCAACTCCACTCTGCCTGGAGAGTCCTGGGAGGAAATATCAGCTCTGTGTGATGATGTGGCACTTTGAGCCATAAATGTCCCCTCCCCCTCCCCCTTCCCCTTCCCCTTCCTCCCCTGGTCAGCTCACCCCATCCCCCCTAGCCTGCTTACTTCACCTTCTCTCTCATATTTGAGTGTGCCAAGCTTACGTCTTATTCTGTACTCATCTCAAGTAAAGTAAAGCCACAATGTTTTGACCTTTTAACGATGTACATGTTGCGTATGAATATCAGATGTTTTTCTTGTTGTTTCCTGCCATGTAGTTCTGCTTTGTGTCAGCTGATGTATGGTCTGCTTGGCATCCATCTATTATTCCATGAATTAGGTTATGGTAATCACATTGAAGTCTGACCAGCAGAAGAGCTGTGGCTCGGCGTAGTGAAATGAAGACAGCAGTCATGTATTGGGATAAATGTGTTCTTTTAGCCAATCAATAGACAGGATCTGAATCTTGAGTTCTGATAAGCATCGGCCTTGACTTGTAATTTGATATTATGTAAAGGAGCAACATGGGTCACTTCACCAGAAGTGTACGCTGATTCCATCTTGTGTCTCAGGTGCATGCTTAAAGCTGCGAACACACCGCACTGGCCGAGATTACATACAAAGTCAATGTACTAGCGTGTGGCCGCGCGTCCACCCAAGAATCGGCGTCCAGCGGCAGGCGTTTCCGCGGCGCGTGGCCGCGCCTCATCCAAGCGTGTGAATCGAAGGCGCTACCATTTGCGGCGCGGCCAACATATGCGGCGAACGCAGAAGATGAAAATATTTTTTTTTTGGCATCGCCGCACCGCGATAGCCAATCAGCGTTGAGATTGCCCGGTGGTCTGCAACCCGAGGTGGGCGTGTGGAGTGAGGACATTGGGCTTCTTGATAAATTCTGCAAATATGTGTGTTTTGCATCTGTTTAGCTGTTGGTTGTACTTTAGCCAAGGTAGCGCCAGTTAGCATAGTGAAACTCACCCAGCTGTGTGCTGTTCCGGAGGACAATATGAACCCAAACTTGACGGGAGTGTCCGTGTGGAATTCAAATATAGTACAGCGAAGCACTGGTGTTGTCCTCTGCCAGACTTTCACTTTCAGGTAGGCTGATGTAGGGCTGGGCGATTAATTGAATTTCGATTTCGGTTACAATTTTGGCTTCCCTCGGTCATGAAAACAAGATAATCGTAATAAAACGGTTATTGTGCGGCACGCCGGGTCATGTGTAGTAAATGCAGCGCACCCTTCTGTCTCCACCTGCGCTCCGCCCCGCCCCCGCCCGAACACTGTCGCTTTCAGCGATTCCAGTGCAATTGTTTATTCAGCATAAAGTTAAAACGCTCGTCCAGGATGTTACACCGAAACACAAAAGCCTTGCGCGATTGAAGCAGCGTTTCACTCGGTGAAACATGGTGTGAGTGAGACACTGTGATGGCGGTGGGTAACGGTGTCATTCACTGTGAGAACTTGCCGGTGTGAGCCGCCGCACAGAAAAGCTCTGTGGCTTTACGGGTAAAATGATAGTCGGGGATTCCTGCACGTTAAAGGCCAGGACACACCAGTCCGACTTGTTTCTACTTGTTCCGACTACGCAAAAAATGGAGTCGGCCGTTTCAGGAAGCTCCAGGCTTCCCGTCGCGGCCAGAGAACACACCAAACTGACTGCTGACTTTCCGTACGCTCTGTTGCTTGCGCGGGACGTAATGTCTCCATAACAGCAGGCGGCGCTAATCTGTATTGTGGCCCGAAAAAATACGAAAGCCGGAAATGATGGGACAGCTCTCTAGAGCATAAACATAGATAGAAATACGTATTTATATTTATGGACCATAAGAGCACAATTTTTAGCAGAGAGTGTCGAGCATGGTGTCGAGCAGTCAACAAGGGTTGATGCATGTGAGTACTCTCAAAACGAAACGAACAAACACATTAAAACGATGGCTAGCTGTTATTAGCTGTTTGTGCTACCCGCCTCACTTCCGGGCTTCACTGATTCGCTAGCCTTCCACCAATCAAATTGCTCCAAATAAAAGACGGTCGGCCGCCGATTGAACATGTCACGGCACACACCAAACAGATTCGTCTCCCGACCCCCTATCGACTCTACGACGGCGATTTTCGGGCTGGTGTGTCCTGGCCTTAACGCTGTTGAGGGGAAAGGCTTCCGCTTTCTGATTGCTTTTCTCGAGCCTGAATATATTGTGCCATGTCGGCAAACTATCTGCGCGACAAGAGCAAATATACAGTGAGACGCACCCCCTCCGTTAGTTTCAGTCTACAGACGAAAAGTTACAACCAGCACCTAAGCATGGACTTCGTTTAAATAAAGCGTCTAATTTTTATGATAAGCGCTCTGATGCAAATTCTGAAGTCTGAACATTACGGTGTCAGCTGTGGTGTAGTTTTTTTTAACAGCAACTCAACGTGCACTGCAAAAAAAAAGAAGGCAATAAGTCGATCTTTTTGTAGATTCATAGCCTACCTCCTCTTATAAGTCGAAGTACAAATCAATGAATGGTTCACAATCACATCCCTAGTAAAATATTAATTTTACTCTTAGATTCGAAGGTTTTACTGATTATTTATTTTGTGTGGCTTTTTAGTTGTAGGCTATGTTTGAGGAGCACAATTGGGAGTTTTGTTTATGTAATGTTGAAAGAATTGGCTAATTTTCATTTTGGTGCATCCCTACAATGAATAATCGTCTTTAATAACCGTGATTACAATATCAATCAAAATAATCGTGGTTATCATTTTTGCCATAACCGAGCAGCCCTAGGCTGATGTCTGCCTTTATTTTTGCCGCTGAGCACACACTGGTGTTGTTATTGTGTTTAGTATGTTGCTGAATTGCTGTTAATGTGTGTGTATTTGCGATCGGGGTGCGTCTTCATGCTGTTTTGATGCTATTTGTGACATGACTGCTGCTGGTTACACAGTGTACCTAAATTTGTATTTTTTGGCACAGTTGGACCATGTTGTTGTTGTTGTTGCACCGTAATAGTGACGGGTCTGATCTCAGAAACGGCGTCGGCGTCAGGAATATATGGCCCAATATGACCAAGCGGCGAGCCTCTTGCGTTCACGCGGCCAACCGCCGCAGGGGGCCAGTGCGGTGTGTTCACAGCTATAACTATATTTTGAGTGTTATAAAGGGATCAATAAATGGTAATATGCTAATCAAATGCCATAGGCATACTTAAAGCTCCCATATTATACACTTTTCGGTTCTATTATACACCATATTATATGGTCTTAGTGGTCCCTAATACGTTTTTCTTTAATTGTTTGCTGAAAAAAACTTTCAGATAATTTATTGTACTATGCTGATGTTCAGCTAATCTCACAATTGCCTATTTTTGAAGAAAGTTGCAGCTCCCCTCGTAAATATACAATCTTTGAGCTGCCCCCGCCCCCTGTCCGGAAGCGAAGCCAGATACGCCTCGCCCTCTGTCTGTTTGTAAACAATGATGACGTATTTGCTGGGCCTGTTAGCGCAGTTAGCCTACCCATGAGAAGAACCAAGTCTAGTGCTAGTAACGCACTTTGAACAGTTTGACACACCTATTCTTGTCTTGTCTACATGAAAGACTATGTTCATACAGATGCACTGACTTGCCATTTCCAAGCTAATGGAAACGGCATGTTCACAATAAAAATGCTGCAAAAGATGGTGGCTACTGCAAAGCTAGCTCGGGAGCTATCGGCTAAAAATACCACTAAAATCAGTGAAAAAATTATCTTCAAAGTTGACTTCTACACTATTAAGTTCCAATCTTTTGTCCTGTTAAAAACGAGGCATTTCCAGACTGGTGTGGGTAATAGAATTATGTTTTTATGAGCAAAAGCTGAATGCTTGTCCCAAAGCTAATAGCTATACACCAGTCAGGCAAAAATACCAATAAAAACATTTCTTTCAGTTTCACTGTTTGAAAAAACCCACAAGTAGCTTCCTATCCGTTGTGTTATTAAAAACGAGGCATAGACGGCTGTGGTTAAGATAAATTAGTGGAGTATGAGCAAAAGCATTCTGTGTTGGTGTATGTAACATTCAGGCTGTACTATGGGCATCTTGTCGCTTAGCGGGGAAAGCAACATGGCTGTCGCTCGGAAAATTTTCCAGAGGATCTCGGGCCGTGGACCAATAACAAAATGGGGGGGGGTGGGGTTATCATAGACTACTGCACGGTGGAAGTTTCTGGTTACTGATGTGGGGGGGAAGCATGGACATATAAAGAAAATATGGGGATGTGGCTGTGCAGTTTATGACGTCATAAACCGCGAGAGTTCTGAACGAGTTTATTGGGGGGGAGGGGTGGGGGTTTCAGAAAGGGGGAGAGTGAGAAAAGGAGAGATTGTTATTTTTTTTGATATTTTGGCAGTCTCTAGGCACACCGTGGACCCATGGATATGTTGGAACACATTTAAAAAGTGCATTTAGCATAATATGTGACCTTTAATGTTGAGTTTGTGTTGATGGACACAGCTGCATGGGAAAAACTTGAAATAGTTTGTTCTTATTCATGATCATTTCCTAGCAAGTTTTAAGGAAATAACTACACAATACAGGTCAGAATATTAATGACGTTTACTTCCATTAAAATCAACAAAGACTACCAGCTAAGTATTCATTCACTATTATATTTCAGTGTAAACTTAATTATCTTTCATGTTGTTTATCACTTACATTCAACAATTGTAAACCCTTTAAAACTTCATAGTGATAATTCAACACTGATCAGCATTTTGTCTAAATTACACTTCAACTTTATTCAGTGCTTACAAGAAACTTCATTGTTTTTCAGCCCTTTTAACTGCCTTTTAAACCTCTGAGTATTTCAACTATTAACATGTTTTGATACATTTTACTTACATTTTCTTTACATTTTCTAACTTGTATCATCTCCTGTCTGTCAAATTTGTAAAATGGATTGATTAGTGGACTGGCAACGTTACACAAAGTGTATACTTTGTATTACTAGTATATACATATGACGATTAATGCTCAACCGATGAGTCTGTTATATATTTTAACAAGGACATCTTTTTTTTGTTGTTATCCATTTTAGTACATTTCAAATGTCATAAGTAAAAAAGAAGACAATTCTATAAAAATAAATCAATCTATAGTCAGGGTTGCAAGCAATTAATCAAGCCCCAACCTCAGCGATTTTTACCAGCATCCAATAAGGAAGTGACCACAACTGTAGTAACCCGGAAGTGCCACTGGGGGCTGGATGCAGAAGACAGCCATTTCTCATTGACTCCAATGTTAAACATGCCGTTTTCACAGCATTATTAAACCTATTTCAGGCCTAGTCTGTATGTTTAGGTCATATCTCCATGACAACACTGAGGGGGGTGAATTTTTTTGGACCACGCTAGTTTTCATTCTTTTGGAAGTTAAAATGTATTGGCGCGATCTCTTGAGTGACAGCTCTCTGCCCATTGTCCCTCACTTTGCCTCGGAGGTATACGTCAGCTATCTCCCTCCCCCCGACGTGGGCGGAGTAAAATCTCACAAAATGGTGACGCGCACAAACCAGGATTATTGGATGCCGTGTGAATAACTGAGGTCAGCCCGGATGCTACATCCATATTATTTACTATCTATGCAATTAATATGAAGCCATGTATGTAGCCTAATGTGAGTGTACTTTGTGAATGTCTGCCTTGTGTTAATTGACCAATAAAGCAACGCAACTTAAGTATAGTATGAGTTCATCCAATAAAACAAAGTCAATTTCTCTCGAGCTATAAAGTGAATATATTCTGTTACTCTTAGGGTGTATTCACACTGGGAAAGTCCGCTAGTTCACTTGCTTTGGTCCAGACCAAATAGAATTTAGATTTTTTTTGTTTGGTGTGGTCCACTTTCATATTGCCCCTTTTGCAAGTGAACCAGCATTACGAAGCAAAACCACACGTGATCTGAGGTCATTCATTCATTGGACAGACATTCTGGGGTGGAGAGAAGCAGGAAGAACGAAGTAAAAACTGCGAAATATATCATTGATATAGTATGGGGTTAAAAATAATAAAAAGGACTAAATCTAGCCATAAATAAAGTTTACATATTGTTGTTGTTACATATGGTTATAATATGTAGCCCTATGACAATGCCACGTTATGTGTAGCCTACGATGTGAAGCATCATTTTTACTGTATTTTTGCTGCTGGACGTGCGGCTCGCGAGAAGAATAGGCTCAAGCTGACACTCAGCTGATTAAGCTGTGTATCAGCTGGGTGTCAGTTCGGCGCAGTTCAGCTCCAAACTGACACGGGGATAGTATTGACGTCCCGTACATGGGAAGCAAAATAAAAACACACACTTCTTAAGCAGCGTGAACCTGTTGGCACTGTGTGGGAGACGCTCCCCTCTCCTTCATCTGATCGCTGAACACATTCAGCAATTTTACAGCGTCCTCTATCAAATGTAATATATTGTTCTGGGCTCCCGGTCAAACCACAACTTATCGTCCTAACAATGGCGACAACAACACTTTCCCATAATGTGAAGCTGATGGCAATTTATTAAAAAAGAAAAAGAAAGAAAAGGCACATTGCCTCCTGCATTTGGGTCGGATCGAGTCCGGACAAATTCACACCACAAACAAACTGCAGCAGAGTGCGTATGGAAGCGCACTGAGACCACCTCTTCAGCTGGGTCTCGGAGCGCTTGTTTGGTCCGCCCCCGAGTGCGATTGCTGTATTCACACCTGCCTGAAAGATGCGCACCGAAGGCAGAAGTGCATCTGAGTTCGTCTCAACCGAACTAAACACGGCATGTGTGAATACTCCCTTAATGAAGCCAGCCTATGTGGCTTTGACAGGTAAGATTAGTATGGCAAGCTGAGAAACTGACATAAGGTAATGATAAATATACGGACAACATGGTCAGGCCGATAACTGGTTTCAAAGTATACAGCGGATTGCTACGGTGGTCCCGTGGTATGTTTTATCATACCGTCAGAATATCATACCGGCCTATGCCTACAACATGGTCCAAGCTTCATCAAAACTCAACTTTTAAGGACTGGAGATAAAGCCCTCTGCAACTTATGAGAAGATGTTTCTGGTAAATGTTCTGAAGCTAACGTGTGTCCACCACACCCGTAGTTTAAATGGCTACAGCCTCATGAGCTAATCTGTTGTTTTAATCTGATGTTGATCCCCTCAGTGATCTCTGACACACTTAGCTATGTAGGAGCATTAAGCAGCGTTCTGATGGCAACTAGGTCAGAGGCCATCAAATAGTGCTTATGCCAAACAGGAACCAAGTGTTAGCAAGCTCATGCTAGATTCCACAGGAGTACATGTCGATTCAAGAGGATCACATTACATGGCAGGGCCACATTCCTAAAGTTACACAGAGTTTCTCTGGCTGTTCACACAACTATTGTGTTCACACAAAAAGAGAGTACACACACACATACACACACACACACACACACACACACACACACACACACACGATTCCATGTGTTATTATGGTGGAATGGACAGTGAGTCTAACATACACATTACTGTAGTATGTTTACTTTCATGAATCATACATTTAAGGTATATATCAATATTATTAAATCATTTTCTCTCAAGTAAATTAACTTATTAACTGCTTCGGCAATATTTTCTTTTTTAGATTCCATTTTATGATGAAATAATAAAAGGAAATGATCCCATGTAGCCTTGAAAATGTTTGTTTATGATGGATATCTATGGATATGCTTTGCTTCGTCAAAGCAATGTAAACTGACATCTCACCCTGTGACTCAACACAGAGTGTGGAGGTTAAATAGAAGTTAAAAGTAACTGTTGTTCTTATCTGTGGTTGTTACTTAGCATGTTTCAGAAGGCCACTGTCCACTAACATCCTTCCTCACACAATCATCTTGGGTCTGCCTGACCTAAACAAAACAAGCCCACTTTTTTCCTACTGTCGACCCCCTCACAAATTATATAGGTCTCCCTTGACTATTTTCCAACCAGGTCAATATAGACTTTTCAGTCCCCGATGTGAGAAGCGCTGAATAATCTTTTCCATGTCCCATTTCTCACTATCCTGAGACATTTGTCAGGAGCAGGGATAGCATGGCAGATAACATTGCTAAGTCAAACAGACCTATCTCATTACATTTCATTTCACTCATGCTTTTTTCCAAAGCGACTTCCAGTAATTCAACCATAAAGGTACAAACTCAGAACAGCAAGAATCAGGCAAGTAGCCATACATT
Source organism: Ammodytes dubius (assembly GCA_026122265.1). Classification (NCBI taxonomy): domain Eukaryota; kingdom Metazoa; phylum Chordata; class Actinopteri; order Uranoscopiformes; family Ammodytidae; genus Ammodytes; species Ammodytes dubius. Next base: position 2,556,534 of record CM047507.1, read on the forward strand.
AACTTCAATGCTACAACTACTCCTTATGAACAATCTCTCATCCCAGAAGCATAGGATCATGTCATGTGCTGACTGTCTTAGAAGTGCTGTGAATACAATATGCTTGTGTCGAATATTTTCTTGAAGATTGAACCTGGATTCATGTAACACATTATAACTAAGGATCACAATGTCCATTAGCATCCTAGTTGTGGGTGAATCAAAGTAAGCCACTTATTTCCCCATGCCCCCCCGCCAAGCTCACCATAAATAAAAGCTCTTCTTGCAGCACTGCTTGCTAGCCTTCCCTTTGTTTGGACAACACATTTTCTCAAGAATTCTCCACTGAGGGAAACAAAGGGAGGAAGCGCAACTGTTTCCTTTTTTGGCACTGAGGAATCCATAAGCAAATAGGAATTCTATCTAGTTTGTATAGATTTCAACTATAGGGCTACACTTCAGCTTGATTTTACTGATTGTTTCCCTGACCCTGTGAACCAAGAACAACTTTCTATTTCTCTTTGTTCAAATTAAAACGATACGGAAAATGTCTTTTTGTGTTATTTATCAGCCAGAGTAGTCCATGCCGTCCATTCTCTTTCTTTGGTGCCATTGTCCAACTTTCATCCCAGTCTTTGGAAACACTCTGAGTTTGCAATAAGGTGTTTGAAGGAAGCCTGGACAAAGAAGCATTCAAGGAATGTCCCTGTGCCAATAAGCTGTGGCCCTCCTCAGGGAACTGCCCATAAACCAAAGGACACAATGTATAATCAAATTGTACGCACATGCACAGAGCTGTCTACCATTTGTTTTGCCGATGCTGTTGGAGTTGCTCCACCCCGATGCTCCACCCCTGCACCCTCAGTGACTGAGGGTGCTGGGGTGAAGAGAGAAAGAGAGAAAGACAGGCAGACAGAAAGAGAGAGAGAGAGAAAGAGAGCTTTATTCATAATTTAGCTTTCTGACTTTTAAGTACTCTGACTTTAGACTGACTCCCGCTGATGGTTACGCTGTTTGCTTGAGCCCATCAGCTGTTTGACAAAAACTCCAACTGGAGCTAAGTTAAATATAAATGAATAATAATAATAATAATAATTGATAGGTTTTGTAACCAAACACAAATCACGTGTTATTGCTTATAACACATGATTGCTAATGTGAATTGCATCAGTACATTAGGCTAGCTCACGTCGGTTGGGATCGGGCATCCAGACAAGGTGCCGATAGGACGATGTAGCTATTGGCAACATGGCCCAACACTACTGCTTTTGATAGCAGACATATTCACAGATATGTTTCACAGTTGGTGAGCTTGAAGGCGCATAAGTTCCAGATGATGAGAATGTCACCTTACTCTAGGTCCAGTGGCATCTTCTGTGTTGACTGCAGGAGCACTTGTAGCTTTCCTAGCCATCACACTAATAAATGACTCTTAACACTCACCAGTGTTTGCATGTACAGTCCCCTCCATAAGTATCGGAACAGTGAGGCCAATTCCTTTATTTTTGCTGTAGACTGGAAACATTTGGGTTTGACACCAACATATGAATATGAGACAATAGATTAACATTTACGCTTTCATTTCCAGGTATTTACATCTGGATCTGATACACAACTGAGAAGATAGCATTTTTTGTAAAGGAACACCACATTTTTAGGTGAGCAAAAGTATTGGAACAGATAGACTTAAAGTAAATTAAAGTGAATAAGACTTAATATTTTGTTGCAAATCCTTTGCTTGCAATAACTGCATCAAGCCTGTGACCCATTGACATAACAATACTTTTGCATTCTTCTTTTGTGATGCTTTTCCAGGCCTTTACCGCAGCCTCATTCAGTTGCTGTTTGTTTTGGGGGGTTACACCCTTCGGTCTCCTCTTTAGCAGGTAACATGCATGCTCTATAGGGTTTAAGTCTGGAGATTGACTTGGCCAGTCTAACACTTTCCATTTCTTCCCCCTGATTAACTCCTTTGTTGTTTTAGCAGTTTTTTTAGATCATTATCTTGCTGCATGATGAAGGATCTTCCAATCAGTTTGGTTGCATATTTCTTTAAATTGGCAGACAGAGTGTTTCTGTAGACTTCTAAGTTAATTTTGCTGCTGCCATCATGTGTTACTGTGTTGTTGTCAAGATGAACCTTTACCAAAGTGATGGAAAGGCTAAAGTTTGGAGAAAGAAAGGATCTGCTCATGACCCCAAGCATACAAGCTCATCTGTGAAACATGGTGGAGGCAATGTCATGGCTTGGGCTTGCATGGCTTCTTCTCGGATGGGCTCATTAATCTTCATTGATGATGTAACACATGATGGCAATAGCTAAATGAACTCAGAAGTTTACACAAACATTTTTTCTGCCAATTTAAAGAAAGATGCAACCAAACTGATTGGACGATCCTTCATAATGCAGCAAGATAATGACCCAAAACACACTGCAAAAACAACAAGGGAGTTAATCAGGGTCAAGAAATTGAAGGTTTTAGACTGGTCAAGTCAATCTCCAGACTTAAACCCTAAAAGCAAGCATTTTACCTTCTAAAGAGGAGACTGAAGAGAGTAAACAAACAGCAACTGAATGAGGCTGCGGTGAAAGCCTGGAAAAGCATCAAAAAGGAGGATTCAAAAGTTTTGTGATGTCAATGGGTCACAGGCTTGATGCAGTTGTTGCAAGCGAAGGCTTTGCAACAAAATATTAAGTCTTATTCACTTTAATTTATTTTAAGTCTATCTGTTCCAATACTTTTGCTCACCTAAAAATGTGGTGTTCCTTTACAAATAATGCTATCTTCTCAGTTGTGTATCAGATCCAGATGTGAATACCTGGAAATGAAAGCTGAAATGTTGATCTATTGTCTCATATTCATATTTTGGTGTCAAACCCAAATGTTTCCAGTCTACAGCAAAAATAAAGGAATTGGCCTCACTGTTCCGATACTTATGGAGGGGACTGTATGCTGTCTTCATGCTGAAATGCCTATATTAATGAAAATAATTTGTCGTCTATATAATCATACTAAAATATTGTTACGTAGCACAGCTTTTTTTATTTCTAATGTGTCATTTCAGTTTTACATATGAAATATTTTGATAAGAATATTGGCAGTTATTTTCACTACCTTCCATATCAGGGAGCTCCGAGTCCCAGACATGAATGTCCAACTTAAAACTAACTTCCCCAAGGTCCAACAAAATAAGCATATACTTTCCAAAGCTGTTTTCTGTCTGAATCCCTGGTAACACATTCAACATAATTGACACAAAAAATAATTTGAATGAAAGGACTATTTGTTGTTGTTGTTTCAATTAAATGTTTCTGAAGAAATTAATTGCTGTTATGTCCTGAAGTCATAATAGTGAATACAATAGGAAATATGGTAAAGAGAGCACATTGTACAAAAGGGCTGCTGTTTGGATAAAGACAGCTCAGAGCGATGGTACGATGATCACATTCAAGTGCAGGTAAAGAACACTATAAGTAAGCACAGTGTAGCTCTGCGTTTCAATGCTGACACTGGTTTCAGCTAATTGTTGTATGAAGGTCTTCTTACATAATCATTACATGTTGCCACGGCTGATGATAGATCAAAATGGAACTTTTCTCAATCTGTCGTCAACCCACTTGAAACTTAAAATCAAGACAAGACAGAAATATGGTCATGTGTCATAAGTAGGGCAATCATTCGATTACGATTATTAATTGCGATAAAACTCACGTCGATTACGGCGACAAGCTTTTGAGATAAATGCTCGATATGAAAAAAAAAAAAAAAGACAGTAGAGGAGGACGGGGGAATGTCAGGCATTGGGTAATGTGAGACACACCCCTGTATCTAGGACACGGAACACATTTTTGGTCATGTGATATTTATGTTTTCAAGCCCCTCTTAACCCTACCTCCTGTACATTGAAACACAGTGCTTCATTCATCTATTGTTGGTAACAGATTCCCACTATTACACATTCAAATTCACACACAAATGGTGATGTTGTAAGCATTTTTTTCATGTAAAAGTAAATTTTCTTGCTGTCAACTTAATCGATTGTTGCCTAATCAAATTGATTCAGGTACAAAAACTTATATCACACATGTTGATGAACTACCAACATATGAAACCATTAGATAACTGAAGATTAGCCTGAATTGCTGAGAGAGGTTAGCCTGGCATTCCCAGACCTGCCACTAGGCGCTGGCAAATTAAATTTGCTGCGCCTGTTGGTCTGGAAACTCTCCGTTGAAGCTTTTTCAAAAAGACCAGACATCTGGGCTCACGTTTCAATTGGTTCTATCTAATATGGGCGGGCCAGAGCCCTTTGTATGGTACTCTGGGGAGGACGTAACCGGATGACGACAGTGACGTACATGCGACGTCGAAGCCGTGATAGTAAACATCAAAGATGGCTGCGGATATGTTGTGCGAGTTTGAGACTGCTTTGGCCTCGACCCTTTACGATTTGGAAGATGGCACTCAAATATTTCATTAGCAAGTAAGTGGAATGTTCTGTTTTGCCGACTAATTTAACGTTTAATTTAACAGTTTAACGGCTGTTCGCTAAACGAACGGGGCTTACGTCACCTTGTGCATCGCTCTGATTGGTTGTAGTGCTATCCATCTGTGTGCAGTGGCATTTGAAATGCACGAGTAGGGGCCGCCCCTTGAGTTGGAAATTACTATTGATCGTGGCCAGACCCTCTATCGTTCAAGATATCAGGGTCTGGATTTCCAAGCTAGAGAGAGGTAGTTTTTTCTCAAATTGTGGCAGTGGGGTAAAGTGGGTAAAGTGAGACAAATGTTGTGGGGTAAAGTGAGACAGTGTCTATGCCCTCTTTTAAGGAATCCATTATATTTTAGGTAGCAAGGAGACTAGTTTGAAAAGACAAAAGACAATGTGGGCAAAAGAGGTGTCAGCAAGGGCATGGTTTGGCACGTATGTATGTGGGGGACAGGAGCGTTTAACATCACTAGACTCTGTAGAAATATGTCTTTATTCAATGAATGATTTCAATAAAACAAATGCAGAAAAAAGACTCAAAGGATAAAGAAAAAGACAGCTGGGTCTAGTCTTGTGTTCTGAGTCCCAGGCTGTTCTAGCCGGTTCTGATTGTCCTTTGCTCTGACCCCCAGACACTCGCTGGCTCTAAGGGCCCACTCACACTAGTACCGTTGGCCTGTTCCGTGCTGCAGGAAGATTCAGCACGATTCCCCCTCCCCACTCCCCCCCGCAGGCCCGTGCTCACACTGCTCGTGGCCTGGGCACATTTGCACCTTGCCTACGTCACCGTGCGCGTTTAGGATTTGGAGCGTATAGTCTACTTGTAGGCTAATGCTATACGACTGTTTGTGAATATTTTCATCCGGCCAAATTTGAATCATATAGCCTATTCCACTTCCACATTAGAGCAACGAGAATCCTTAAGCTATTGTTTTTTTTTAAAAATGTAGCCTTGACGTAATAGGTCGCGGTGGACAGTCTCATATTTGTGCAGCACGCTGTTTATTATTAATATAACGGCCCGTCATCAGACCATACGTACCGGATGGTTTTATACACATCGATCGCTCTATCAAGTAATCCAAGTCAGAACTGTTTGTATGGGCAGAGATCGTTATTTTAAGTGTCATTATAAAGTAGCTACCGTTTCCTTATCACCGGGCCGCGGAGTCCCGTTGTGTGTTGTGTTGGGTTCGTCTCAACCGCCATGCGTAAAGGCATTATTATGACAGCTGCGCGGGAGGAAAAAGAAAAAAATCATCTGACGAACGTGAGTAAACACGAAAACCTTTTTTCTTTGCTTTCTGCGCTCACCTATTTAGCTCTCTCCCTCTTTTATTAGCCCACACCTAGGCCTACACACACGTTAATTCTCACACATTTTATGTAGCTACAAGTCCAAGTGGTGGGCAATTCTGGTGCCGACTAGTAAGGCAGCGGACGTTAACGGACTATGCATCCTTAATAAATTCACGTCAGGAACGTCGCCTGTGCGCTTGCTTGTGCGCGTGTCATCTCATTAGCATCTGTACTTTGGCCACGGCACACCTCTCCCAAGTGTGCCGTGGCCAAGGGGCTGTTCCGTGCTGGAATACGGTTGGCGTGGTCACACTAGGCCAAACGTTCTAGACTTTAGTATGCTAATGAGCTTTGGCACGGGGCCGCGGCCCTAGTGTGAGTAGCCCCTAAGGGTCCTGTGTTCTGACCCCCAGACTGTGTTTTAATCTAACTGGTTCTATCTGTCATTTGAATGGTAATTATTGAATATGAAATATATGTTGTATTTGATAAGAGTTACTTTCAAGTGTTTAGAAAAATGTTTTGCTTAATTGACCAAACCCCATGATTCTGTTACTAGTAAGACATTAGTTTTGTAATATTTGGTTTTCAAGCTAGCTGTCAGGATTCTAACTGTTACAATTTGTGTTGTTATGGTAGTTTCAGAGTGGAAAAAGTAAGTGGATCAGTTTACCCCCTTGATTTTTCTGGTCTGTCTCAGTTTACCCCACAGCTGGGGTAAAGAGAGACACATGACAATTTTTTTTAAAACAGTCATATTTTCACTGCCCTTTGTCTTGAATAAATTCTGCCAGTGCTGTTCGCTCACTCTCCCTGTCGGTTTGCACCGAGTCGTCTCTGTGCATTCACCGGAGTAATACAATCACAACACCGTGGAATTAATATAGAACAAGCTGGTTTGGCCAAGTCGTTCCACGGACCGATACATTGACCCATATTCTGGCAGCAGCTATCGCAGTCCAGCCTAAACCCTGCTTTAAAATAGCTGACATGTAAAACCAGTCATTCATATTTTATATCTTAAAGTTCAGTAGGCTACTTAAATGTGCCAGGGCCTTTGTTGATCCACTTGTTTAGTTTTTATGTAGGCTATGGTTGTGCCTCTCTACAAGATTTAAGATGTTTGCTGCAGCCCTGCCAAAGGAGTTTTTGATAGAAGTTAGAGCTTTTATTTTCAATAGGTTACAAGGCAAGCTATCTTATGTTTTTTTGTTAGGGGCAGATAAAACATGTTTGTGAAGTTGAATGTTTCTATTTAAATGTGATTCAATGCTCTCTTATCACAAATATGCTAATAAACAACATTGTGTAGTTTAACTGATGAACACTCTGGTTTCTTCAGGCTTCAGCATATCGTGATTTATATCGATATCGATCAATACAGAAAAAATAATCGTGATAATATTTTTGCCACATCGCTCAGCCCTAGTAATAAGCAGTTTCAACCTGTATTCTCAAGCCCGACAGTCCACTTGACTGTCTGAGATAAAAGCCCATATGACCGACAGAGCATATCATTGACCACAGGCTTACAGTAACACCTACCGCTAATTATTTAGCATCTGACTTCCACCCAAACTTCATTTAGCACAACGGTTCTCAATCAGGAGCTGTCAATGGCCACACCGCTGCAGGTTCTCCTTCCATACAGTACATCAGTTCTGTATTCTATCCAGTAACTTTGACACTTTCAACAAGAACTCTTTCAGACTGTCTCACTCCCTTAAACTGGCCAAACTAATACCACTAGAAAGGTCACCATTCCTTTTCTCCACATTTAACCCCATACTTTGGCCCGTACACATTGAAGAGAATGCAGATGCATTGTTGATGTAGCTTTAGTTGCAGGAGGCACACAAACACACCATGAGTACCTCCTGTACATTGAAACACGTGCTTCATTCATCTATTGTTGGTAACAGATCCCCACTATTACACATTCAAATGCACACACAGATGTAATGTTAATTTGATTAAAGCCAGCTAATTTGGCACTATTTATCCGTGCCCCTCCTGCAGCAGTTATACAAGTTAACTGTCAAAACTGATAACAAAACACCATTTGTTTGATCATTTCATAATTGCTTTGCTTCCGCCGACACAAATAGTTCTGCAACAGCAGCAAGAGCTGAGTGTCGCCAAGCAACGTATAAACAGGAAGTGAATCTGTCTATGAGTGAATACAGTGTTTTGTCTGGTAACTATCACCCCGCTGCACTGTAAACATGACTAAAGAAAAGAGACAGTGGCTCTTAATCAAGCTACTGCTCAGTTCAATCCCCAACCTGCAGCATCCAGAGTGAAGCAGCTGTAAAGCAGAAGGATTCATCAAGTGACATTGGACTCCTATATCAGCACTCATGGAATCTCTCTCGTTGAATCAAATTACTCAGAACTAACTGCTTTATAATGCTAATAAGTTATTGCAGTCATTTTGACCCAGAGACATGAAAGACTACTTGTTGGTCCCTGAGTAGTCGCACAGCCAGACCAAACTACAGCTAGTAGTCCCCGAACAATCATTGGTCCACAGTGTGCATGATGTCATCGGGAAGGCTTTGCTAGGGTCCCACCTTCAGGAACAAGAATGTAAACAAACAGTAGCAGTCCCTGGAAGGTTTTATAAAGCCAGAGCTGGACCAACACTTTCCTGTTCAACACTTTCACCTCACAGCACCAACTACTGTACATCTGTCCTCTTTGGCTTGTCCATGTTTAGAAACACTGCTAAGAATTGCTTTACATTTTTAATATGGACATACAAACTGTAAACATGAGATAAACAATGTGATTCATCGCAATTAACTACAGGAATTCTGTGATTGAACACGATTTAAAAAATTATGTGTGCCTTTAATATCTACCACACTGTAACACCTTATCTTAGTTTTAAAATAAAACTTGACAGCTCTCCTAAATCCCGGCTCACTGGAGAAGTTCATAGTTGCATTTTCACACAGTCATCCAGACTTTTGATGACATTTGAGGACTGATTATAAAAAGGGTTTGTGAAAACTTTGAAGCAGCTTTGATAGATGATGCCAACTAGCAGGGAGTAAAAAGCCTCAAAACAGATAAACACTAGCCATTACAGAGCAATGGTGCAAGGGTTAGTATAGTCTCACAAAGCCAGACCAAAATGACAAGTAGTATACAGCACTCACACTCATTTTAGGTTTGCTCTCCACCAACAGCAGAGAAAAAGATGTGTCTATAGCTGATAAATACGTGATATACTTTTAACCAGCTGGCACCTAACTGTAGGTCTGCTGTTTGCTGCTCACTATCAAATATGCCATGTATGTAGTAACAGCATAATGCAAATGTCTTTCCATTCAAATGCTATGCAGTACTGTAGAGGTAGCTCTCCTCCGGCACCTTTGTAAGTGCCAATGTAACCTGACACCGTGCGTATGGTTTCTCCTGTTAAGTGAGCTGAGCTGAGGGAAGCTCCCTCAGTAGAATGTCACCTCACACCTCTCTATCAGCCAGAGAGGGGATTGTCTTTCCACAGGGCTGCAGTGGTGCGCGAGGGGTACGGCAGGAAACATGACCAGCAGCTATTGTTAGGCTGATGTCGCCTTGTCACTCACAGCAAATGAGTGTATGTGTGTGTGTGTGTGTGTGTGTGTGTGTGTGTGTGTGTGTGTGTGTGTGTGTGTGCGTGCGTGTGTGTGTGGGGGGGGGGCTTGACAATGCTATGGTAGCATCTGAGATATCAGCTCTGTGTGTGTGGGGGAGATAGATAATGATTAGTGATGGAGTTACTGACCTCCTGAATCAGAGGCTCTGAACGGCCAGCGCCACTTGAGTTTCCCAGCTTCCTCTGTGCCAGCCCGCTGCCTCTGTCCGACTGAAGACATTTTTAAAAGGGAAACACTTTATTATCTCTCTGTGATAGTGGGGAGCAGCTCTCACACTGGAGCAGCACAAATCAACAATGATGGCTTTGGTTCTCTCAGATAAATGTACTGGGAGAAAATCAGAAAATAGAAGACACTTATGCAAATCTATCAGACTGGACTATGATAAAATGATGATCAATTCACAAATGTTCAAGTGTATGTTAAGGGTATCAGCAGTGTTTCCCCTAGAATTTTTTTTAGGCCCGGTGGTAAAAGCCGATAAAGAGTATGCGCGCGGCATGCGTACCAAATTTCTAGTAGAAATTGACCAAAAGTAACCGTATTATGGATGAGCCTCTTTTGACAGCCCGCTACAAATTAGGGCATAGGGTTATGCCTTCACATTCGGTACGTTTGTACATTTTGTGTTTCCCTCAGGATTTTTTGAGACTGCTGGGGGAGAATGGACCTTCTAGTGGGGTCTTGGGGCATGCCCCTGCGGAAGAAAATATTTAACTTTTTAAAGTTAAATGCATCAATCTGGTGCACTTTGAGAAGCTAAATCTGATTTTACTTTTTTTGCTCTGTAAACAGCTGTCATATATGTCCTGCCTAAAACAATTTTCTGGAATAATTTGGAGACACAAGCCATATAAACTATTGAAGAAAAACACATGGATATGAAAATATCAGTCTGCATTATATGATCAGCTATTTAAAAAGCTTGACTACTTACATTTTGTTTCATACAATTTATTTTAGAAAGACATGTTTATTCTCCGCAAATTCTTGTGTTGGTGTTAGTAGGGCTACATGACACTTCAATTGGTTGACCCAATTTCAGGGCTGCAGTCCATCAGATAGAGTAATGTTAGACATCTCTTAAACTATTATCTTTGTAAAGTTTGCCAATTGCAAAAATTGCATTTTTGTATGTTGGGCTGAGTTGGGTATCATTGACAACGTCAAAACAGTACTTGAGATTAGGCTCAAATCCCACGCCAGCTCTCTCGTGTACGCAAGTTTGTAAACAGCATGGACTCGCAGTGCAGCCTGTGCCGGGTAGCCGATGACTTTGTTGGACAATTATTAGAAGATAATACAAATGCAGTGTTTGCTCAGACCGAAATAAAGATATTAATCACTTAAAAATGTGCAGCTTATGGTGTGCAACTGAGTAGGAGAGCTGATTCAATAGTGCGCACACCGGCCACTTAGGAGTGCTGCATGGGACTGCGTAAGGGCAGTTATCTTCGACTTGGAGCAGCTGAGGGGACACTGAGGCACGGAGGCTGCATTCATTCAAAATGTTAGCATATAGTAGGCTATTAAATGTGTAGGCTATGCAAGTAGTAGGCCTACACTGCTCTCTAAGATAAAAAATACACGGCACAACATTCAGCTTAACATTTTTGAGATGTTAGTTCCTCTTTTAATGTGTCATTGATCGCTTAAGCGAGCGATTTATTTCCACCGTTAACCGGCACGTTTTTCCGATCTGCTGGTGGAGCAGGACGGTGGGCGCTCTCACAGCTGATCGTTGCCGGGTCCAGTGGCGTGCACAGGTAGACCCAAAGTGGTGCTGTAGCACCTGCCCTTTTCCCCTGGCCCAATCAAGTGCCCTTTTGAAAAAAAAAAAAAATACAAATCTGAAAGTTCGTTTTTTTTTTTTTTTTTTTACAGTGTATGTGGCCGATGCCGACATTATCATCTATAAATGCTCAATGATTAAAAACGTTTGACAATAATGCCCCAATAAATATGCCCCCCTCCTCCGCACACACTTCCTTTGTCAACGTGAACGCGCAGAGTGGACTCAAACGGAGGTGCGTTGCCAAGATATAACTTGCATTTATTTGTCTCTGTTTTAAAGTAGCCTATATCATGCAGCGCCACACAGCTGAGCATAAATTAGCCGACTGTCCTGCTTAACAAGCTAGCCCAAAACAAAAATGTATATGACGTGATGAACACAACTAATGTCGGCGGAGTTTGTCATTGGTCCAGCATGTGAATCTATCAGTATGCTGAATATTTAGTGTTGTTTAGTTTTACTTTAGGCTATATAATTAACACATGCAGTAATTTATTTGCTAAATGACAAACAGGCAATTCCCAATTGCCTGCAGAAAAAGTAGCCTTGTGACTGGTTGTAATGTAACCAAGCAGTCTTATTTTATATGGTTGGAAAAACAAAAACAAAGGGAGCTACAGCAGGCAGCCCAGGGGAGCAGCTCTCTGCTCTCCTGGATGAAAGCATCCACCAGCAGCAAGGAGGAAGATGAAGATGAAAGGTCAGAGTCATGTTAACTGTTCAGGGCCTTTTAAAGCTCAGATTTGAATGTTGAACTGTTCCTCAAATGTTATTGAAATATCTTAAAAGCTGTCCACACATTTTATTTTAACTACACAAAGTGGGTTGGTGGTAGTAAATCAGTCATGAAGTTATATAAACTAATGATATCATTTTGTCCCAACCATAAGTTATTTCTATGTTACAAGACTTGCAGTAATCTTGTATTTACCTTAATAGGATATTATTAGTACGGAGATCAGGGACCTAACGAAGACTTCAAAGAGAGAAGGAGCTTCGGGATAAGGGATTATTTTTAAAAATCCGAAGCTAACTGTTTTTTTTTCAAACGTGTAATTTTTTTCTTTCTGCTTTTTGGTAATTCTGTGTCTCCAAATTATTCCAGAAAATAGTACTAAATAGCCCACATTGACACAGGTGATTTAGCCTTAGTTTTCTTCTCAAAATGCACCAGATTGATGAATTTTACTTTAAAAGGTTCACATTTTTCTTCCGGGGGAGCCGCCTAGAAGGTCCAGGGTCCCAAATTCCTGTGAGAAACACTCTATGTGTGGCCGGGTAGTCATTAGGCCAGGGGGGGAATTTTGTACAAGTACCCTTAAAATGATTTGGTCATTCATCGATAAAATATATTGTGCACTTTTTTTGCACTGAGCACCTGCCCCCCAAAATGTCTGTGCACGCCACTGGCCGGGTCGGCTTGTGCAGCTGACGGCCGGGCTGACCACTCGTGCCAAGCGCATGCTGTCATACAGTAAAACGCAAAATGGGTTATTTTTAGTTTTTAAAACCCTTTTGTGTAGTGCTATCTAAAAGGGCCAATACATTCTAATCATTCAAATCTCTGCAGAAGTGTATTTCTTTTATGGGGATTGGTTGCATTTCAGAACAGCAACTTGCTTTTTTTAGTGGCGATTTTTGAGTCAGACCACTTTTACTTCATCTATGTAAAGAAATGGTGACATATAATTGTATATGCTGTTTTATAGCATTTGAGCGATAGTACTGATGTAAACCTCAAATGCAAAATCCTCAGCTGGAGATCGTTTGTTGTCAACACCAACGCTGTTGCTATTTCCTTCCTAACTGCTGCCTTCTGTCGTTCTTTGATGCCGCTTGTAATGCTCCGAAATGATTTTTTTTTTTTTTTCTACTTTCACTGTTATTCTGTCAATTTCTACTTCAGAGAAGTTCCTCTTCTGTGCCATAATGCGCATATCCATGTCGTAAAACCTCTGGGCGAGGCCTCTAAACTGAGAAAATATAGGGACGTGATACGATTGTTTTCAGCCGCCGCATTTATCAATAATGGCCTGGCGTACGCTGAGATTGGCGAGATACGACTGTTTGATAAATCCCACGCGATACCTGGCATAGGGAGGTATTTGCGCCAGAATCTGCACCAGTTTCCACGCAAGTTTGATAAATGAGGGCCAATATAACTAGAAAATTCTGTCAAAATTTAAAAGTGCAGGTCGCCCGGTGCCAACCGCCAGCCCGGCATTCGCGGAGGCCCCCCGTCGGTCCGGCTCAAAACGCTTTTCCGAATCCCCCGTCATGGCAAATATGCAGCAAAGGCCGCTCTTGTGAAGATGTTTTTGTCAACGGCAGCCATGTTTCTTGAGCTACTTCGCTTAAACTTTATACACATTTGTATGTCGGTCCCCTTAGGCTGTGTACAAAATTTGGTGATGAGGTTGGAAATCCATAAAGTAGATGTCACATGACTGTATTTCAGTTTATGAAAATCAGGTACAATCTATCATGGCTGACCCCTATTGGCCAAGAGGCTTTTTTGTGGAGCACCATGAGCTGTAGCCCTACATGTGTAAGAAATTACAAGTCAATCAGAGTCAGGGGGCGAGGGGCGTAGCCTGTCAAAAATTGCATTTTTAGCTAAATGGTTTTCGCATTTGTGGCGCTCCCTATGGTTACGGCTCAGAAAGCCTTGAGGAACATGCTACCACTTCTTCTGCACATATCCAGCAAGTTTTATGATGAAGGGACCTATGGTCAATGAGTTATGGCCAATTAGCTGCTAAGCCCCGCCCCTGTGTAAACAGTTTGGTCAATGGCGGCCATTTTTTTTAAAGCTATCCTATCTTTTAAGGACATCTGTAGCTCGTTCCCCCAATACTTTGTGATCAATTTGATTTTGATCATATCAGCATCATATTTGAGAAAGTTGTGTGTGTAAAATTGTGGTATTTGACCGTTCTCTGATTTTTTGGTCTGGATCAAACCCAGTCCTATTATAAAATAATACTTGCTAGAACTTGTACAAAGTTAAGAGTGCCAAATATGGGCCATTAGTCATTGAGAGCATCTCTAACCAGGGTAATACAGTAGCTATCAATGAGGAGGACACTATGGTCATGTCCTCTGTATTTTGTCAGGAGAATTTGCAGTTTCAGCAACACAAGTGAAGTTTACAATTTACATTAAAATCAACAAGGTGGGTATTTAGTTGAGCAATTTTAGTATAGAATTTATATTTAAAAATGTTTTTATAAAATGACCTCATGACCTCAGTATTTCTACACTCCTGTCTATAACACATTGAAAACGTTTACACGCACACCATATTCTGATTAAGGTCCATACTCCGGTTAAGACAATATTCTAAATAAGGTGTTTACATGTTCAGCAGCTACGGGGATATTTCTGTTTACATGTCAATCAGCATATATCTGAATAAATCAGTGACGTGGTAGAAGTGTCATGATGCCTGAATAATTATATAATAATAATATAATAATTCCTGTCCCAACCATGGAAAATGAACTTTACGTCTAAGCGTTGTCTGGCATTGTGTTTCATACACTAACAATGACAACACTTTTTTAAGGAGCTTTGCTGCATGTGTACACACTCTAGATAACAGCCATAAACTAGGACATGTGTCACAAACAGCAGCAAACGCCGAAAAAGACAGCAAAAACACCGGTCGGAATATTTATTCTGATCAAGGTGTACACATGCAACATTATTGTGATAAAGATAGGAATACTCCACATGGTTTAACCCGGTTATGGCTTATTCTAAATATGATCTGAGACTTGTCACTCTGCAGCTCCAGCTCATTGGCTGGGCAATGGTTAGCTACAATAAGGGGGCGGGGCTCCAACGATTTGTCCTGAGAAAACTAATAATAGAAAAGTGTTCTCATGGTCATTTTCCACACAGATTTTTCTTTCCTTTGTGTTCCCATTTTCCGTTGGCATCAAGGCAATCATTGTCTGCTGAGCTGTGTGGCATTAAGGCATTATGATAAATCAAGTGCAGCAGCATGTAGCAGCATTACAGCGAGGTTAATTGACTTAGATTACACCTGGTCTTAATGAACAGAGCAGAGCTGACAGGTCCAGATTAGCCTCAATCTGGAGCCAGTGAGAGCAGGCTGCTAAACTGTACACACACGTCTGCTTCACTATCTGACAGAGCAGTATACAGGAGAGAGCACTGATACAGAGAGGGGCCCCTCAGGCTTTCAATAGGAATGTAATGGCATGCATTATGTGCACACACACACCTGCACAAACACATCCATCTATGACAGGAGGTACAACACATGCAGCCGGTGTGTATATCTCTTTCTGTGTCCGTCAGCTAGTCAGCATTCAGCCTCACCCACCCCCTCCAGAATACATGTTGGACCAGTTCAAAAGTCAGACCTTCCAGGGTTTCAAATGAACTGAAGAAAAAATTCACCTCCAAAGTTTTGTCCATCCAGCACTGTAGCAGAGATTCATTAACCAGGGGTCCTTTTGCTCTTAAAATACTCTCTATTCTACTCTGGTTGTCTGGATGAAGAGAAAGGAGGACATACTTAAGGAATATAAAAATTAATACAGTAAAGCTAACAAGACTAAAAGGCAGGATACATGATTTCACCGAATGTAAGCAACAACACTTTAAATGTTTTATAACAATAATAAGAAATCCAGCCATAGTTAATTTAATCGCCTAAACAGTAAACACATGCATTTGTCACAAAATGGATCCTGTGTGTGTGTGTGTGTGTGTGTGGTGTGTGTGTGTGTGTGTGTAAAACTACCATAAAGTGTTGTTGCTGATGTTGGAGGTACTTAAAGGTAAATTTAATTAAATAATTGGGCAGTGACATGACATGAGCGGACACCTCAAAGGACTCATCATACAAGAAGCCTTCAGCAGCAACCACAGATCCTCTCATTGCACCACAGAACCTTGACACACACCAACCACACACCACACACACCTACACACACACACACACACACACACCACACACACACACACACACACACACACACACACACACACACACACACACACCACACACCACACACACACACACACACACACACACTTTTTATGGCAGCTAATCTGCTAGCTTGGCGTTTGACTATCTATAGGTGGCATATGCAACTCTCCAGCCATTGACTATACAAGCTTTTGATTACATACACTGGGTTGATAAAAATGCTGAAGGGCCATTCTAGTGAATGCAAATGAGGCTGAAGGTCACGTATATTGAAGAATCAGTATATTTTCAGCCCTGGATGTGTTATGTATGGCCTCTGCAGGTAGGGCCTGGTTTGTATGTGTGCATGCTGGAGTTTCTTTTATATCCAAGTAACACACAAAACTAACATACCTACAAAATAACATTCTTCTTTGATACATATTAGTGTGTTTCTCAGTACAGACTTACTCATTGCTGTAGGGAAATTTAAACTTCCTGCATTAAAAGTAGGGTTGACGCAGTAGTGGGTGTTATCACACACACACACACACACACACACACACACAACCAAAGATGCAGGCTGTCTGTCCTGCTAAATAAATTAGAAACTGACCATGTTTACGCCTGATGATGCTTTTGTTTTTATAAGTCCCAGTTTCACTTCCTAAGCTCTTCATCACATTTATATTTGCCCTCTAATTTTTGTACCACCGTTCGGTTCATAGAAAGCCTTCTCCACACCCAATCATTCAACCTGTAAGGGCCTCTCGGGCCCCATAGCTA
This sequence comes from Ammodytes dubius, assembly GCA_026122265.1. Classification (NCBI taxonomy): domain Eukaryota; kingdom Metazoa; phylum Chordata; class Actinopteri; order Uranoscopiformes; family Ammodytidae; genus Ammodytes; species Ammodytes dubius. The sequence continues at coordinate 2,573,473 of CM047507.1, forward strand.
ACCAACTCAAGCAGTGCACCAATGTATGGCGTTACACTACATTTCTCAAATAACATGTGAAAACTGATACATACATGTAGTCAATCAAAAGATAACACGCTGCCATGGTAACACCCCACCCCCTTCCAACAATGGCAGGATGGAAAAAGCGAGTCGGAGACGCAGCAGTGAGGCAATGTTTGCCCAACATTCACATCTCGTAAACAGGGAAGGGGGCTTTTGCAAGCAGCTGCAGAAATTCCAGGCTGCTGCGATTAAAAAGTAACACCCACATTGAGGGAGGGGGAGGCTGTTTGAACAAGCTAACCCGGCCCCTCTGTTTTAATGAAAAGAGGAGCCATTTGCAGTTAAAACAAATATCAATGGTGCATTGTGCCAAGCCCTCTCATTATGTGGCCACTATACTTGTTCGCTTCACACTGTGGTAGGGAAATAATGTCATCCCTGGCACAGTGGAGGCTCCACAAATGAATCAGGTTCTGTGTGTGTGTGTGTGTGTGTGTGTGTGTGTGTGTGTGTGTGTGTGTGTGTGTGTGTGTGTGTGTGTGTGTGTGTGTGTGTGTGTGTGTGTGTGTGTGTGTGTGTGTGTGTGTGTGTGTGTGTGTGTGTGTGTTTAATGCAAAGTTCTATGTGGTATCAAGACTACCAAGGCCCAGGTTTTTTGTGAACATTTATTAGATTTGGTCATTTGATTCATTCATTCAGGAATATGGACCATGTGAGCACAAAATAAACTCAATTTATAATGGTATTAAAATAGATTCTGACACAGTGGCCATCTACAAAACAGGGTCAGAGGACCAAAACCAGGTTTAGTTGAGCCGGAATTCAAATGGTTCAAATATAAAACATTTGTGATGATATTATTATTAAAGGAATTTCCAAAAAACAGGCATTAGCCTTGATTAACTGCCTCAAGCTCTGGTATAAGTATAGCCACACTGAAGACTTGTCAAGCCCAAGCCTTTTAGTGATTCAGTGATAGGCTAAAACATACACACAATCACACACACTTTAGAGGGGTATACTACGAAGCAAACTCAACACAGCATGGCTCTCTTTTCTTGATCTGGTTCAACATAACACATACCCTCGCTCAGAGCTAACCGGTATCACGAAGGCAGTTATCAACCTCTTATATTGAACGAGGGTTTCAGCTTCAGGCTCTGTGCGCGTTTCCATGAAAGGGGCGTTTGGCCGTCATTTGACTCTGCTTCCGCACAGACTGGACTGATCTTGTGCCGCTAACTTTACACAAACGGAATGATTGAGAGCAGCTGAGTAAAAAAAAAAGAAAAAAAAGTGTGTTGCTGACATCTCTCAAGAGGAAGAGTTTGTCAGTCTGAATGATCACAGAACAGCAGAAAACAGAGAGCTGAAAAAAACTTTTTCTGCAAATAAGGAGAGTGGAATGCTGTCAGAAAATTACTGAATTGATTCATTTATTTTACAGATCGTTCTTGCAGTGCGTAACGTGACATTATAAAGCAATTAAACGTTGAACTCGGCGGATTTAAACACTGCACCATTTAGCCTCATTGATCTGCACAATGATTGTAAATATTGCATCTTACAAATACCAATACATTAAAAAGCTTAAATACAAAACCTGTATGTGAATCAACTGTGAGAAGCTTAACCTGTGAGTCTGCAGCGATGTCCTTATGTCACAGCTGTCACCTGTCACGTCCCAAACAGTTTATTAATTTTATCGCACTCATCTTCCCCTGATGTTCCAGTGATAGTTGAATGTGATGTCGGCTACTGTAGGCCTACCCATGAAGAGAAACTGAAGGATTGTAGCTATAGCGTCTTTCGGTAAACGTCATACGCTACTGATGAAGAGAAATAAGCCCACAGTGGAATAATGTTGCAACCTGTGATTTTATAGAACGCTTCATTAAGAGCCAGTGTGGTGTGTAGATCACCAGGTCAAATCATTTGAGGTGAGAGCATAGAGTGGCACTGCATACAGTAGGTCTGGGCTATTTTACATTTTCTGCATCAATAACTGTAGCATGTGGCAAAAAGCCACAGCGCGATGTTACAGTTCACTCTGCTGTAAGCCTTATGTCACGGCTTTGTTCAGTTCATTCACTTACTGATCAATACTGATTTAACTAGTTTACTCAGTGAGAATGTATTGTTCAGACAATATTGTCACATCCGCGGGATTTACAAAGGTGTTCCCTTAAAGTTCCCTTAAAGGGCAGCGCTCTAAGAGCCGAATTTAAGCTCAAACTCTGGAACAAAAACTGGTCTGAGCAGGTTTGCCGTGCAGCCTCTGTTACCACGGTGATCTAGCCAGGTAAAAAGAGAGCCACCTTTCGTGATACTGAAAACGCTGGCTTTAGACTCAACAGACCTCGCTCAGCCCTTAATCTGGCTTCGTAGTATACCCCTCAGATCCTGCTTTCCTACTCTTATCACTTCTTTTGTGATCCCTTTACGGCCCCCCTCCCTCCTCCCATCCATGTGGTTCCAACCATATAACTGCAATGACATACGCTAGAAGAATCCAGGAATGCTATTAAAGCATGTCCAGTGACGGAGCACTTTTAAAGTCAGCTACAGCTGTTAGATGAATGTGAAGACGAAGATCCTGGCAGGGGTCCCAAGCACTCGTCCTATTGACTGTACTGTTTGATTTAAAAATATATACAGTACTGTGCAGAAGTTTTAGGCAGGTGTGAACAATGCTGTAAACGAAGAATGCTTTCAAAAACAGAAGTTTTAATAGTTTATTTTTTATAAATGAAAAAAATGCAGTGAATGAACTAAATCCAGCAGTGCCATCAGCTCAAAACTGGCAGAATCCAGTGGGACCCAGGTACATCCATCTACTGTAATGTACACCATTAATCCTGACCAAATCTTCAACTCCATTTGCAGAAACTTGTAAGAAACCTCCACCATGCTTCCTGCAGACACCCAATATTGTACCGCTCTCCAGCCCTTCATTGAACAACTGCCTTCTGCTACAGCCAAATAATTCAAATTTTGACTCATCTGTCCAGAGCACCTACTGTCCATTTTTCTGAGTCCCAGTTCCTATGTTTTCGTGCATAGTTGAGTTGCTTGACCTTGTGTCCATGTTGGAGGTATGTGCTTTTAGGCTGCAACCCTCCATGAAGACCACTTCTGTCCAGACTTGTCCGGACAGTAGATGGGTGTTCCTTGGTCCCACTGGTTTCTGCCAGTTCTGAACTGATGCACATATTCAGATTATGAAGGAAATAAGCTTGATGAGTTTTTCACCTGGTGCACTAAGTTTCTGGGCTGACCACTGCTACGATCCTCAACGTTGCTTGTTTCTCTGTGCTTTGTCTAAAGAGCAGAAACCCAAGTCTGCTCTGAATCCTTGCTTATCCAGTAGAACTACATCGTTCCCTGAATTAGAATTTTTTTGAATTTGATAAAAAAAAAATATATATATTATTTATATTTTTGAAAGCATTCTTAGTTTTCAGCATTTTTTCACACCTGCCTAAACCTTTTGCACAGTACTGTATGTGGTTAGCAAACTTCGTTTTAAGTAATATGTTTTACAGTGACTTCATGAGACTGGGCTGAGTTTCTCACGTCCCTGACAGAATGTTGACACAGGAGTTACTGTGCGGCAGCATGTGTCCCTTTCAAAGCCGGTCTTCTTGCTGGTTCTTTTACGGTCACATTAAAGTGTTTAGGGTTGGGGGGAGGGGCCAGATTGGAGGGCTGATTGTTTTTCAAGACAAGCCCTTCATAAATACCAAAACTAAAAAACTATTATAACTAAACATACCAGCTTTGCAAATGTTAGGCCGCTTGCTACATTTCACTGTATGCTATGAACAGTCATCCGTATGGCATGCGATGCCCATGTAGAAATGTGAATGTACTTTTTAAATTCCAAACATTTTATTTCTGTTAAATATTCAAATACAGCAAACAGAGTCTTAAAACTTGCCTCATGCAGACTGGAATCAGACTGGTCTTGGTATTGATAAATGTGCACAGAGGAATTCAGAATTGTATTTCCTGAATCATGTATAAATTATTTGTTCAACCATAATACATTTTAATGAACACAGAAATAGTTATCATTGTAGGCCTATGTTAAAACCGGCATTTAAAAAAGAAAGTTGAACATTTTCTGATGCACAAAATATGTATTTAAAACAAAACAAATGTAAAAGACAGTTTGACTTGCATTCACAAACTGCTTGACACAAATAGACATTACTGCATTTGTGTGAGGATTCTTTGAGACTTCCCCGCTATGTTTCAAGTCACAAATGCTTTTATTTTGGAAAGGGAATTATTAATACCATAGATTGGAGGGGATGATAAATTGTGATGTCACATGATGTTACATCCATGCTGATGTTCACTCTGAAGCATTACACAACTACAACCTGTTTCAAGAGTATGCCAATTGATTTTTTACAGCGGATAGAAAATTAATGGTAACCAACAGCTTATTGGAACACGTCTGGAGTAATCAGCTTTTAAATGCTGTCAGAGAAACATGGAGGACAGACAGAACTCCTTTTCACTCATATTAAGATTGACGTTAGCCTCATAGCATAATTGCCTAAATCATATTTACTCTCAGTGGCGACTGGTCATTAGGGGCACGTGGAGATCGGGGGAATCTGAGGCATCGGGTAATGTGAGCCACCCCCTGTATCTAGGCAATGGAAAACATTTATGGTCATGTGAGATATATGTTTTCAAGCCCTTTCATTTCCCCTTGGCCCTGAAAGAGAGGACCTCATGGTGCTGTGATAAGCCTGTTTTTTTCACCAAAATAGGTATTTTGCATGTAAAAGTAAATTTTCTTGCTGTCAACTTCATCAACTGTTGTGCCAAAGCAAATTTATTCACGTAGAAAAACTTCTATCATACGTGTTGATGAACTACCAACACATAAAAACCATGTGATGATATTAGCTAAAGATTAGCCTGAAATGCTAAGAGAGGTAGTTTTTTTCTCAAATTGTGGTGGTGGGGGAAAGTGAGCCAAATGCTGTGGGGGAAAGTGAGCCACTGTCTCACTTTCCCCCACCATGAGGCACAAGTTAAGTTTAGTCTAAACATATTTTAATGTAATATTACATAACATATGTTTTATTCTTAATGTCATACACATTGTAGAAAATTCATTATGCCAAGGAAATACACCAGGAAGACGACCTGGGGCAACCACACAGAAAGAACACCTTCTCATCTTTCCCTGTAACCTTCAGGGCTGGAATGTAGAGTAGGCCTAGTTGTAGAGTATGACAGGCTGATGTTATAATCCAGTTGGGCCTTCTCCTGTGTTCTGAGTCCCAGGCTGTTCTTGCTGGTTCTGATTTTCCTATGCTTTGACCCCCAGAAACAAGCTGGCTCTAAGGGTCCTGTGTTCTGACCCCCAGACTGTGTTCTAATCTAACTGGTTTTATCTTTCATTTGAACCTTATTCAAACCTTTTGAATTATAATGTGTTGTATTTGATTTTGTTCAGAGTTACTTTCAAGTGTTTAGAAAATTTGCTTTGCTTAATTGACCAAACCCCATCATTCTTTTACTAGTCCGACATTAGTTCTGGAATTTGTGGCTAGCTTTCAGGATTCTAACAGTTACAATATGTGTTGTTATGGTAGTTTCAGAGTGTAAAAAGTAAGTGGTTCACTTTACCCCCTTGATTTTTCTGGTCTGTCTCAGTTTACCCCACAGCTGGGGTAAAGTGAGCCACATGACAACTTTTTTTAAACAATTATATTTTCACTGCCCTTTATCTTGAAAAAATTCTGCTAATGCCAATTTCTAGGAAACATCCTGAATTAATGGGAAATGTGTAAATTTGAGTGATAAATCATTTTAACTCGCTTAGAGGGGAGCAAATGTAAAAAGTGGCTCAGATTACCCCGTTCTGCCCTATATATACAGTCATATGAAAACGTTTGGGAACCCCTCTCAGCCGGCATTATAATTGACTCTGCTTTCACACAAAAAAGATAAAAGTGTTATGTCTTTCATTTACCAGGAACAGCTAAGTACTGGGATGTTTTCCAAACAAAGATTTTTTGAAAAGCAGTATTTATAGTTTTATGAAATTAAATAAAATGTGAAAAACTGGCTGTGCAAAAATATGGGAACCCTTGTGGTTTTGCTGATTTTAATGCATGTAAGAGCATGTAAAACTGAGGACTTTAAACACAAAATTGGTTGGATTATGTTGTTAAGCTTGAACTCTATAAAGGTTGTTTAATCATGAAAAAGTATTTTAGGTGCCTAAATGCAAGTTCCACTTCTCTTTGACTCTCTGCAGAAGTGAGACAGAATGCGATCATCAAAACAGCTCCCAAAAGATCTTAAAAACAAAGATTATTCATTGTCATGGTTTAGGGGAAGGCTACAAGAAGCTTTCCCAAAGGTTTCAATTGTCAATTTCTACTGTAAGGAACGTTGTCAGGGAATGGAAGGACACAGGCAGTTGCAGTTAAACCCAGGTCTAGCAGACCAAGAAAAGTACAAGAGCGGCATATGCGGCGGATTGTGAGAATTGTTGCACACAACCCACAGATCACCTCCAAAGACCTGCAAGAACATCTGACTGCAGATTGTGTATCTGTACATGGTTATACAATTCAGTGACATTTGCACCAAAACATCTGTATGGCCGGGTGATGAGAAGGAAGCCCTTTCTGCGCCCACGCCACAGATACAGTTGCTTGGAGTATGCTAAAGCTCATTCATATTGGAAGAAAATGCTTTGGACTGATGAGACAAAAAATAAGTTATTTGGTCATTATAAAAAGTGCTTTACGTAGCGAAAGGAGAAAACTGCATTCCAAGTAAAACACCTGCTACCTATTTTCAAATTCGGTGGAGGTTCAATCATGCTGTGGCCACTTCAGGGACTAGGGCCCTGGTTAAAGTGGATAGTCGGATGAATTCAAACCAGTTTCAACAGATTATTCAGGATAATGTTCAAGCATCAGTCACAAAGTTGAAGTTGCGCAGGGGTTGGATATTCCAACAAGACAATGACTCTTAACACAGTTCAAATTCCTGCAGAGGGAAAAGTACAATGTTCTGATATGGCCGTCGCAGTCCAATGACTTGAATATCATCGAAAATCTATGGGATGATTTGAAGCGAGCTTTCCATGCTCGGCAGCCATCACATTTAACTGAACTGGATCGCTTTTGTATGGAAGAATGTTAAAAATTCCTACATCCAGGATCAGACACTCATCACAGGCTACAGGAGGTGTCTAGAGGCTGTTATTTTTGCAAAAGGAGGCTCAACTAAGTACTGATGACATTTTTCTTTTGGGGTGCCCAAATTTATGCACTAGTCAAATTTTGTTATGATGCTTATTGCATATTTTCTATTATTCTAATAAACAAAATGACACCGCTGAATTGCTTCTGTTTACCTAAGGTATGTCATATATGTAAATGAATTTGCTTCTTTGAAATCCCAGGTAATGATTAACAAAAATCCCCAAAATTAGAAGGGGGTCCCAAACTTTTTCATATGACTGTATATATATATCAAAAAAAAGTTAGGCGCTTTTAGTTAATTTTTAGGCGACCCTAGCTTGCTTCTTCAGATTGCGTTTGTCTGATTTGTGTCTCTGCCATGTCCATGGTCTCTGCAGTAAGACTACGGCAGCCGTGTGAGCCGAAGGGCTAAGGGGCTCATTCGCCTTTTGTCCCTAAACGCAATGCAATGTGTATTGCACGTGAACAACTGCGAATGCGCGTGCTCGTAGTATTTCTCTGTTATAGTGGATGGAGATTATTTTACCCCAACGGGCGCTGCCCCTCCGGCACTGGAAAGGACATATATGGTCATTGGGTTCGTTCCACTACTGTGACAGTAGTGCCGCGAAAAGGCATGTAGCCGGAAGAAGAGAAGGACGGAGAAGGATAACTTTGCTAACACAAAGATGTCAGAGGCACACAAACGAAAACGAGTCGACAACATGAATGAAGTAGATCATTTTTGGAGCACATGTTTGAGACCCTTAGTCTGGAAGAGAAATTGGTAGGCTAGTAAAACCGCTTGGTACACATGATCCACCGGACAATAGCCTATAATGTGGAGTGGTAGCTATGCTAAAGGAGGCTAACGGCTATCGATCATAAGAAGGCACTTCCCTCGTTTGCTGTTCGGTGGAGAAGGTATTTTGTGGAGGACGGGATACAAGGATTTTAAAAACTTTTCTGAGAGGATGAGATGAGAGCTGGATGCTGTCTATGCTGGACTAATAAGTGCTTTGGTGAGTGAATAATGCTATTCTGTTTTGCTATCGATTGAAATTGATATTGAATATGGCGTTGAGTCGGAGTGTCAGTGTTTTCATGTGTCAGTAGCATTGCATTTGAAGGTGTGTGTGCTGCTGGTTGTGCTTATGTTATGGGCGATCATCAGCAATAGTTGTTGTTGTTGCCGTTGCCATCGGAGTGTATGTTGTGAAGAGTGAGAGCTTTTTTATGTAACATATATTATTACTTTGAAAACTAAAGAGTTATCTGTGATTTTATTAGCCTGCCTTTATCTGACACCGCAGCAGCCCGCAGCGCGCAACCTACAGCAGGCTACTGAACGGAATCTGTCTGTTTAAAATCACGGCATTAAAAGCACCAAATGACTTGCTTTAACGAATTTCGTTAGAATATAACATGAAGAATTTTAGAATATTATTTCCATGAAGCTGTTTAGTCAGAAAGTGAGCGATCACGAGTGGCTCATCCTCGCTGCTGTCCAAGGCATTTGAGAGGCAGCATTTATTTTATGCTCATAGTTAATCATATAGCAGTGCTGAAACGAAAGCTTCTCCGAAAATCGTGATCCGATTGCTTGTCCCTAACCTTAGATACATACACAGAGACAGGTCCCCGAACTGACTGCGCGATAGTCTGTACAGTGAAACAGCCGCCTCCCTCGTTAGTTTCAGTCTACAGCCTACAATGCTAATATAACCACCACCTGCGCATGGAAAGCGTTTAAATAAAGCCTCTTATTTTTATTAGGAATTATTGAGCTGTTTTGTCGTCAGAAAATGAAGAAGTACTTCAGCAGATTGTCTGTGATGTGTAGCCACATTGAGTCCACTCGGTGACCATAACGTCACAAAGGCTGCGTGAATGAGGCTTTACTAAGTTAGTCCGATGCTGTGTTGTCACTTGACTCAGTTAGTTAAGATGCAGTTTGAGGTTCACGCTGCACACAGCTGCTGCTGGAGCAACCCGGAGTTTTTGCTCCACTTGAGAAAAATGGAATATTTGCAGTTTGCATAATCTATTTGAAATTTATATACATTTTTTGATCGTTCAAGATCCAGTCCTCATTCAAGTGTACTGTGTAGGTTATGTCACGCAAGAGAAACGATAATAGTCAGCTATCACCTCAACATGAAGGAAAACTCCACCTTGAAATTTCTGTATCTGGCTGTCAGAAGCCAAAGACTGTAGTGGCACATTGAATTTTCTCCTGTCTATTTTTTACTTAAATGTTAGTAAAGATGAAGGGAGCAATCCTTTCCTTCTTTGGCTAAAATGTGAAAGTGCACAATGATGTGAACAACTCATTTTGTGTTTATAAAATCGCCAGAATGCGAGAAACAGTGTCTTTGAAGCTCAAATTTTTCCTTTTTTTTGTGAGCCCCACCTGTTTTTTACACCTAGAAACGCCACTGTTTACTCTATTACTATTCTACTTTTACTCTACATCTATTCTACATCTACTCTACTTTTCGTTAGCCTAATAGCATAATTGCCTAAGTCATATTTTAAGGGTTATAGAGTAGGGTAAAGTCAGTCTGCCCCAGGGCAGCTGTGACTACTATCGTAGTTTACCACCACCGGTATGACTGTGTGTGAATGAATTGAACCTGGAACCCTGTAAGCGCTTTGAGTCACAGAGAAATAAAACGTTATATAAATCCAATCCATTATTATTATCAATTAAGTGTACAATGTTCTCTTAAGTCTGAATTGTTCACATGTAAAATCCATTTGCAATTTATTTTACATTTTGGCTGTAAATTTGATTCAAGCACTATGCATTATGGCTTTCAGGTCATGAAACCAAACCGCTTCTCAAAACTAGAGCCCCCAATAAATTGTCTCAGGCCAATCTATCAGCCAATATTGGCTAAACAGTAAACACACACTCATATTAAAAAATATTTGTAATGTTATTTGTTTCTGTGTTTAAAATGAATTAAAGCCAATAAATTATTATCATTATTGTTTTAGATAAATCACTTAAATATCAATATCAATATCTAACAGGTGAGTCCATTAATCAAGAGGGACAAAGAAGACACCAACTTCAGCACACATTTTTGGACTGTTTGAGTTGCACAACTGATTGTCTGTCGTTCAGCTCTTGAAATGGGACTGTATTGAAACATCTGAATAGATCTGCAGTGAGCTTTATATTCATGATTTTATCTCAACTCAATTTGTTTGAAGGAATTGACTAGACACCAGCGCTGTAATTTTCACACAAGACATGATACATTTGGTCAGGAATATCACAATACAATAAAAACACATTTAGAAATCGCTATATTGCTGCTGGTGAAACCACATGAAGTATGAAGATGGATATTTTGCAGTGTGGATGATTTGAGTGGCAGGGGGAGGGGAGTGAAATCATACACCAGTACAGCTGAACAAACCCCTCCTCCCCAAACGATGTTGTATAGTTGTTGAAATAAACAAGCAGGTAGAATCCCCAAAGACGAGTGCCTCGACCAAACCCAAACCCATAACCTGACATGTTTATTACATGGCATTATTCACTAGGGGAAAATGTCAGGAGAATGAATGCTTTACCATCGACGGTGTTTAAGATTTGGAGCAAAGCAAGGGAACTGCAGGCTGACAAAGACTGCACCAACAAACAAGAAAAAAATATCACTCCGGGAAATGTACAGTCGTCTAGCTTAAGTTTAAGGTTGGTTTGTGATGCACTTTGGGATTCGGAACTCATTTCTCTTAATGTTTGTTTTTCAATATATGGATGGGTTGGGGTTAGGGATTGTTCAGCCAAGTGCTTCCTACTACTAGTCTGTTTACATGAACATACAAGTTAATTTACAAAGTTAGACTAGATGAACCTTTTTGAGTTATTATGTGCTTCCTACTTCACTAAAACATCCTTTCATACTTCAGGAGAAACACTTCAACAGCTCCTAAAGAACCACACCACAGTTTGTGCATGTTTCAGCAGACATTCTGCAACAATTGATGTTGGATTGCTGCTGGACATTATTTGAAGCATAACATACGTTTTGGATCTTTTTGAAATCTTTTTTTCACTCCTTCCAGACAGAATTTCTGCAGATATTGGTAACCAGTGAGTATTTGACCACAGTGAATGTCATGTCTGCTCTAGATGTTGAGTTTAATGTTTGTGTTGTGGTAAAGCAGTGCACACTGTGATTTGGTTCTTGTACTGAGTGAATATGTTAAGTCCATATTAAACAGCTAAGAACAACAGTTTACTCTCTCCCAGTTCACTGTGTCTGTTAATGCAAATGCCTGCAGGCTCATGTAACCACGCCAACATGAGTGTAAATCACTACAGAGGAAGCATGGCAGAGTGTGTGACGGCACACAACTCTGCTGCTGTTTCGTAATAGTTTGGCACCGAGCCGACTCCCAGCTACACACACACACACACACACACACACACACACACACACACACACACTGCCAGGGTGATCCCAGCATTTTTGGGTGTGAGCCAGACTGGAATACTACCAGGTCCAGTTTCCTACATTTCCTGAGCCGCTGCCAAAACTATACGCAACAGCTCCTCTCTGTGTCCTTCTGTGTCTCACTTCTCTATCGCGTCATCTTCATGACAATGCACTGTACATAATAATCTATATATCTATATATCTAATATATAATATATATATATATATATATATATTATATATATATATATATATATATATATATATATATATATATATATATATAATTATATATATATATATTATATATATATATATATATATATATATATATATATATATATAATAATATATATATATAATATATAATATATTATATATATATTATATATATATATATATTTATAGTCAGCATTGACTGGCATGCTGTACCATCTGGTTACAGAAGTGATTTGGAGCCACTGTAGACAGCGGTTGGTCTCTTTTTGTTCAGATCAGATTAAAACTTCTCCACCCCTCTGTGGGGGCTTTTTATATTTAGCCCACATCTTGTTCCTATTTCCAAAGATGCATTTACTGCCTTCAAATGTGGTTTTGTTTTGCAGCTCTGAGCACGCTTAGTATGCTGGCTCCGCTCTGTCTGCCTAGCAGCCGTAAGCATCCTTTTATTGTCCCATGACCATTACACTGAATGACTACATACAAATGACCCCCACAATAACTGCACATCCTGAGGAATCTTTGAAGCGTGTAGGCCTGGTTTACATGGAGCACTCATGGACAGCCACAGGAAACTGCTCTTGATGAAGAAATCATTTTCAGCTAAAAAATATAGGCTTTAAAATAGGTAAATTCATTTTAAGCTTTTCCCTTGTTCAACACATCTAATAAATAAAGTTAGAAAAGACTCATATCATATGATATGTGGGAAAAAGTCAAGTAAGCATACCACTCAAAGGATTATGAAGTTGATACACACAATCCATAACAACAATCATTTGAAGTCAGAATTACTGGATTATAGAAGACAGAGACTTGGGCTGCTTGCGTTCCCTCCACAGACTTACATTACCATCCTCCACACATAATTGTCTCTTTATATTGAGGCTACTGGTTTTAGCCCATGCTATTTAAACTGCATTTCCATGCATTGACTTGCTTTAATGTGCAGCACTAATGCAGTCACTAATGTACACATCACATTTAGGGAAGTCTGCAAATGATCCGTCGTAAATAAAAGATGACATGGAGCATCCACGAGCGCTCAGAGAGTATAGATCTGCCTGCTGCAAGGCTGGACATATACTCACACAACTGTATATCAACCCAATAACTTAGTGTCATTAACTAGCTGCTTACAACACAAAAGAGCTGTGTAGGAGAAATAACTTCCAGATGTGTCCCATACAATGAAGCATATAGCTACTGTGCACGTAACACATATAACAACAAGGAATCTTTAATAAAGGATGGCTATATTAATGTTAACAAATAATGAACTAAGGCTTTTTTAGATCAGTTATAAGCCATTGAAAAATCCAAGTTGTAAAAAAAAATCCCTTGGACTGATATAACCACGACCATTTACCTTCTAACCTAGAAACATGAAATGTGTTCCTATTAATGTTATAGAACTGGGGAAATATACTTTTATAGTTGGTGATCATTTATGAATGTTTTTTTTAACCCATCAAAATTTTCAATATGTTGTTAACAAATTGGATTTGGACCAGATCGCCTGCAGCTCTTTTCAGAAAGGAAAGTGGTAGTATTGTCCAATCCGTCAAAGGGATTTTTCCACAAACTGACAACTTAAAATATTGTTCTTAATAATCACATAAACGATCCATTGGATCCAAAAAATAAAATAAAGATATAATATACAGGCCTATATGAAAATCAATCAGTTAGGCTACATCTTATAGGCTACCATTTTTTTTTAAATGATGCCTTGTTAGAAAACCTCGAACTTGTCCCTTGAATAGGCCTGGTTCAGGTCTCAGTCCAAAGAAAATGACTATTTCAAATCAACTTAGTCAAAATCCTATTTCTTTAAATAGGCTACATGTAGCACTGACACAGAGACACAGGGGAATAGCGTTTGTGAACGGAACCTTCATGACCGTGTGTTCTTTAAGTTCAGTTATATCAAGTTAACCAGGCTATGTTATGTTATGATGATGGCGCACAAACAGGAGATAAACTAGAATGTCTAGACGGTGGATCAAAAAAGTTGAAAATGACTGTAAAGAAGAGATGTCACTAAAAGTCACTAAAATGACTTACCGACTCTTACATCAAAGAATGCTTATTCTAAGATCAAAAAAGCTTATCTTCGAATACTCTCAGATTCTATCAAGGAGCCCACAATTATCACTGGACGAGCCACAAACCCAGAAGCGCGTTGAAGAACTATTCGTGTTGAGTAAGGCTACGGTGCCGCTTACCTGTTTGAACTGCTCCTCATAGGTCCACTCGTGCTGCTGCTGCTGGCACTGGGGCTGAGCCGACGGAGATGGGGCGAGGCGACCCGGGCGAAGGCCGCCGGGACTCTGGCCATGAGATGCGGTACACTGTGCGGAGGCAGAGCCGCTCCATGCAGCGAGGACTGCCGCTGTTGGTACAGGCTCAAGCCCGCATCGTCCTCCTCCTCTTCGTCCATCACATCCTGCTCCATGTCCTCTTCCTCCCGGTCCGAGTCCCCTTCCTCCTGCTCGGCTCTGCGGAGGACTTCCATGTGTGAAGACAGCTTGACTCCAGCGGTAGAGGTGTCCACTCCGGCGACCAGCGCGCCCCGCATCGCCGCCTGGTAATGTCGGAAAGCCAGCGCCTGTTGGTGGATCTGGGACTCCACCATGGACCGGAGGTCTTTCTCTGTCTCCGCCTGTCGGAGCTTCTCCTCCAGGGCGAGCCGGGCAGCCTGCTGCCGCTGCAGGTTCTCCATGACCGCCTCTAGCTTCATGCCGCCGGGCTGCGCGCTGCTGGCGGAGGAGAAGGAGCTTTGCTGCGAGGGGACGATAGAGTGATGTTCGGCGTTTAATTAGGCCTATCAGCGGCACTTTATAGGATTAAAACACAAGCTCAACCAATTTGCTTCTTAACACACACTGACGCCGTTTGTCTTTAAGACTTGTAAGTGTAGGCTAGGATTAACCTCACATTAAGCGAACATAACAAACTTGCACTTAGTGGCTGATACCATGTTACACGAGCCAAACAGCCCACAAAGTTTTTAAGTGTTGTTCAAATACTTTGACTTTATTTTCTTTTTTTTTAAAAGATAAAATAAAAATCAACTGTAGCCTACAGTAGCCTAGTTCAATCTAATAATGTAACACACAAGAAACCTGGACGCTTACCAAAGCAGATTTAGTTGCGATACTTGTGTTATCAACCATGCTTCTCTCCGTCAGATGCGCCGAAATATGATCAACCGGATAGCAGAGCCCTCTCTCAGTCCTGGTAACTTTCCGCATTCAACATCCAGATATGCAGACCTGATGTCTCGTAGTCGGTAGGCTCGCTGTATAAATACTTCAACTGTGTTTGGTGTTGAATGGTGGAGCCCCGAGCTGCTTTTGGCAACAAGTGGCAACTGTAGGGTAGTAAGAATGACCTCTGGAGGCAGAGATCAGCCCTCCTGCTCCATGGTAACAACACGTCAGTCCGGCGCGAGGGGAATATACAACCGACCTCATCAAGCTGCTGACATCGCCACATGTCAAATGAATGAGAAATGATTACTTTTTATATTGTTTAACAGCAGTTGTCCTGTAGTAGGCCTACCATGTAGGCTAACATATCATATCACTGACATGCTTATGCTTTATGTCCCACAAGCCCGGTCTGAGCTGGGAAATACATGCTTTAAGCTTCAGTGCCCCTGACTCCTGGAACAGCTTACAGCAACAAATTAAAATGAATACCATGATATCCTTTAACGGTTAAAGGATTGTTTGGTTAAAGTTTAACCAATTTAAACATACTATCTTAAATCTACCAAACTCTACCTGTAACTGTTTTAATTAGGCTGTATTGTATTTTTTCCAATTTTATTTTATTTTCAGCCACTCTACACCTCTGTCTAAAATGTTTCTCTTTACCAGCTTATTGTGTAGGGTCTATTTGCATTGTATATTGTGTATGTATTGTTGTTTTTGTTTCTCGACATCATTGCAAATTAGGGTCACCCCGCAATGATATCTCGAGTATAAATAAAGGTTAAATAAAAATAAAATAAATAAATATTGTGTAAAAACTTTTTTTTTAACATCTGTAAGGTTCCATCATATTAGCCTAGCAATAGGCTAGGCAGAGTTTTTTTTCTCTCATAATAATAAGACTTAGGCATAACAAAAACATATGTATTTATTTATACATGATATTGTTAAAATGCTATTACTCTCTTTTATTCCTACTAGACTAAAGTGCTTCGATCCGATGATGCAAAACTTACGGCCATATCAAAATCCAAATATTCCTCAAATCAGTCCTGCTCATTGATTTGCATCAGTGACCGCTACTAAACTAATATACGAAGAAATATTAATATTCTGAAAACTTTTATTATCAGATATTACTAGTCTGGATTCAGAGAATGACACGACAGCCACACTGTTACCTACTTGATGTATTTTTAATATTGATGTATGTCATGCCCCTGTAAAGCACTTTGAATGGCCTTGTGTCTGAGTTGTGCTATAGAAATAAACTTGCCTTGCCTTGTTGCCCTATAGCTGTTCAAGGCAAATCATTAACTTTTTTTATTTTAACAAACACATTTACAAAATATATAAAACAACATCAAATCATTAACTTTAAATGATAGATTAATTTATCAAATGCTGTTTGAAGTATAGGACTATTTGATTACATATCTGTGTCATACTGTACATATTTTTTTGTGAAACCTGCAATTACAATGAAGGCTTACTGTGATGTAGGATGTGTTATTTGGCTGAAGTAAATCAATATCATCAGCAGGGTCATCCATGCTCAGAAAGTATAGCGGCTGCTACTTGTAACTCAGCACAGCCCAAGGAAGCTATTCATTACATAGAAATAAAATATCTTCAGCCGTGCTACTTCTGCACTGCCAAAGGCGCCATTTTGTGCCATTGGTTCACCTTTTTACATGCTTGCACCTATATGTTTTAATGGAATCATGTAAGATACCAATGAATGCCACTGTGTGAGTGACTACTAGGCTACTCATAAGAGAAAACTATCGGCTACTAATAATATTCACACATTAGTTTTTACCAAGTTGCAGTGCTCTTCTTCACATGAACAAATACGGTTTCCTTCAGTCTCTGAAAAATGTCTTCAGTCTTTATTTTCTTTAAGAGACATTTGCTTAAACATAAGCCAAACTGTAGGGCTTCTTTTGGATCTTTTTATGATAAATTCTTTATTCGGATCTTTATCTAAGAAATGTTGGATTCTGGGAACGGTTTCTTAATTTTTTGTAGTTTACAATAAAAGAGAACTATTCCGGACAGCTATTCATCTTTCATAAATAATTCATTTAGTTACCTTTAAACCGGTTAATCATGAAATCAGTGCTTGGATGTTTTGAATGACTTGTTTGTTTGCTGTGTTAGTCCTCAGTAAACCTATTTGACTTTTTAAAACCTTCACATACAGCTTCACATGAATGCCCTATAGCTGGTTTAATGCAGGACTGTTTAACACTTCTATTTATACATATTTAACTTGAAAGTTTCTGCCATCTGTGGAGTGCAGGCAGGCACAAGCTGCAGAGGCCTAACACAGTGTGCTGTAGAATAGGGCCACCTAGTGGACCTGCAGAGGACTGAAGACTCGAGCTGACAGGACAGATTGGTACTGCAGGCTGGGTGTCACACACACAACAACACACACACACAACAACACAACACACACACACACACACACACACACACACACACACACACACACACACACACACACACACACACACACACACACACACACACACACACACACACACACACACACACACCACTCAAGCTCTTAAACACACTTGGGTTCCTTTGTCTGCATTACCTATAAAAGATCCACCTCCACACTATACTCTTGTCGTATACCGAATTGTTCCCCATGGCTTGAAATGAGACTCGAACAGGCTGGACATCATCATTGTGTTATAGTTTTATTGAGGAGATCCAGTCAGGACATACATGTAATTGGTAGGAGCATGGTAGCAGCATGCTGTGAGAGGCAGCATAGCTCTCTCTTAAAGTTACAGAACAGCGTTTATATCTCTGTGTGGTGTGTATCAGGTGTCTTA